>JAOBRH011353471.1:0-12283 GCA_027575125.1 Umimayanthus parasiticus | reverse complement strand
TTTACCCATGCACATATTCTTGCACTGTGTGTTTGCTGCAAATAATGGTTTACCCATGCACATATTCTTGCACTGCGTGTTTGCTGCAAATGTTATTGCGCCGTTTGCATAGTTGCGTTTGAACGTGGCGTTTGCGGAAACTCCCTTTCAAAGGTTTTCTTAAAAATATGACTTTCGTTTCTGCTCGATTGTGGAAACAGTAAAATGAATGTTCAAAATGACTGCAGTTGTTGTTTGCAACTAAAGCTACTCCGAGGCGAAGCTATTTGATTGTATTGCTAAATCATCTGGATATTGAGAAAGTTGCTAGTAAAATAATTTATCGAACGAAAACATTTCACGTTTCATTATAAGATCAACTTTATTAGAACAATGAGGCTCAGATTGGTCAAAAATTTAAAACGGTTTAAGAAAAGGCTGAGGCTGAGGCTGAGGCTGAGGCTTGATAACTATGATTTTTTTGCAAGTAGAAACTAGACTGAAAGTCGTAATTTAACGTATAACAATACAGTATAAAAACAATGCAGGTAGTTCACCTCAACATACAACCGTACAATACATGTATGGTGCGACGTGTTTCGTTTTCCAGTGCTTTGTTTCTATTTTATTTTTTCCCCAATTCAAACCGCTCATAGAAATAAGAGCAACCTAAGAAAAATTTGAGGATGAAATTGCCAATAATCAATCAGAGCCTCGGCAAAATTTGCTGATTCTTATAAAAAAAAAGCGCGTACTTCCTTAGATATTCTAATTGTATTGTAGTTTATACAGTTGTAACACCCGCAAATTGACTTTTTAAGCATATAAGGGTATGAGCAACAACTATGCAGCTAAATATATAGTTGCAAACATCCGTACATTTCGGATGAATTTGATCGAGTTTCACGAGTTTTAGTTTGCTCGAAAGCCTGACTTCTCGCTTGACTTTAATTTTCTCGAACGACTTTTGCTGACACAATTCAAGATTAGTCGAACTGTCACAAAATAATATAATACATTCAATAATTGATTTGTATGCAAATCTTTGCTTGTGCTAAGACTTAATGGGGTGATTATTAAAGCGAGTTTTAAACTTTAACCGGGGACAATCTATGGTAAGCATGCAACACCTTTGAACAAAACATAAACCTGGGTTATGATTTAGTCATATTTTTATATTCGGCCCAATATGATGCAATCCAGACTGCTTATTAATTTGTTTTTCATTTGCTGTCAATCACCCCTCGTTAATGCCTTGATAATTTTTTCAAAATTCACCTTCTATCCGATGATAATATTGACTTATGTTTTCAAAACACGCATCAAAAGGCAATGGAAAACAAAGGCCTTGAAACTCTATGTATAATACTTCATATAAAAGTGCACAGAAAAGTACCTGTTTAACAAATAAAAAATAAGCGTTATAACTTATGGCACATTAAGGGCTCAGTCACTATGTTTTCTTCTTTGACCAAGCCTGGTTTTGAGTCTTTTCCGCAGTACAACAATTCTCGAAAACCCAGCTACATGTAAAGTTAAATCGGCCGTAAAATCAATTCACCTTCAACCCCAATCCAAAACATAAATAATTTGAAAAGTCACAACGTTATACCTTACCGATAACCGACCTGTCAAAAAAGAAATGCGACGGCGAAAGCCTTCCTATTATTTCTTCATCTGAAGAGACGCAGGTGAATGTTACATCGCCCGTAGCCAGACGGTAAAGTAATCAGTCTCCTAGAATGGTTTGCTGCCAATCATATATATACTGCAAGAGCTATGATAAGCCACGTGATGTTGCACAGACAATGCACTTACTAATCACCTACACGAGGCAAAAAAGTTTTAGTAAGTTTTCGCGAAAATGTTCAGAGGTTCTCGATACTTTCAAAACTGGACTTTCACAATACAGTGTACGTAGCTAGTAATTCTGACTAGCTTCCTTTACCAAGAAAGCGTTTTATAATTGCATGCGGTAGATTAAGAAAATATGGCATGCCGATAAAATTTTGCTCGCTTCAATTAAGAAAATTTGCATAAGAATATTTCTGTCAATTTTTTGAATGAAATCGCTTTTTTAACTTTTTTTGTAAACCAAATTTCAGACTAAAGGGGACAAATTGCCTATTTCTGTCCAACAGGGTTAGCAACAATAACGTTTGTAAGGGCTAGTGAGACATGTTCATTGGCTACAGCCGTATACAAGCTGTACGGATGAGGTAGATTAATATATTTAAACCATCTATAATTTTAGGTGGCTTTTCCATCACAAAATTTGATCCTTTGTATTAGGTGAATCTCTTACAGACTTATGTCAAAAAGCTTTGAATAGGGTTCACATGAAGTGAATTGCTACGACACCTCCGTTTTTTTCGTCCTCGTTTAAAGGAGTAAACGTCAGCCGATCGCAAAAGCCTTTTTATTTTTGTCTGATGATTATCTTATTAAATTTTAATATATTTTTTCCAAGAATCGAAAGTGTGTCCTGTTTCTTCTCTCTTCTTTATTTTTCTATTACTGTCTTCCAACATTGGTTGTTTATATTGTTTATATGCATATTAATATCCTGCAAAGCAATCAAAATAAAAAAAGACAAAAGAAGGGGTTTAAATAGTTTAATTAATTTTAATAATCACAGTAATTACATTATATTTTAATCACTTGATGGGCTTTTCGAGCCAGGTGAAAATTTTAGCTTTCTTGTGAAATTGAAGTCTCATTTTGATGGCACTCGCAAATAGTAGATGAGATCAACAATGACAACAACTGCAACAACGTTTATTTACGTCACTTGATGCATACATGTTAATTTACAGAAGAGAAATTACATAAATAGATAGGTGCTGTTCGCCTGGAAGAACCATAGGGGCAATACGAGCAAGGTAACCACAATTCCATTTTGATTGAAAGTGTTTTGATAGGTTTATACGAGGGAAATACCAAAAATGATGCAAAAAGAGAAGGAAAAATGGAGACATGTGGGCCGGAAAAACCGCGAAAGAGATCTAGGCAAGAAGAAAAGCACAGCCAAACCATCAATAATTTTTAAAAAGAGTATATTTAAATACATTACAGGAAAATGTAAAGTGGTATTACATTAATGATTTAATAACAAATAGTAATACTAGAGCACACAAAACTGATCAGAAAATAGTAATTAAACAAACATAGATAACTGATTGATTGGACCGTTTTGAAGTTGAAGCCGAAGTACTTTGTTTTAATAAAAGAATTTGAAAATGGTTAAAGATAATTTTTTTAAAATCTGGCTTTGAATATCAGAAAATATTTATCGAAGATCGCGGGTAGATGACCATGATCCATAATCTCTGTTCTTCGTTCTACAGAGGCAAATCATTGAAGTAATGGAAACGTTTAGTTTAACATGGCACTTTTTGGAAAATTCAAGGTTTCCTTGAATTCTAGGAATCTTAAGATGTGTGGCTATAAACACAACTATTTTTTCAGGCACTCATACACTTTCGCGTTTTTCAAACTCTTTTTGCATACAGAGTCATTTTAGTAGAAGCAAAAAAAGTCTAGCTTACAAGATTAAACGAATGGACAATCAACACAAACTGTGTAACTTCTGACGTCTGCGATCTTCAAGCAAGCATTTGCTACCTATCGCTGTTCCGGTATCGAACTCTGTTTCACACAGGTATTGCGCGTTCTCTATGAAGAACCCGTTGCCTAGTCAGCTTAAAAATACATAGTAATTACTAAACTGAAAACAATTCTTAAAATCCACCTACTTAAAAGCCTACAAATGACAAGTTTTCTCTAAAACTATTTCGTTATACCGTACACTTATGTTTTTCTCAAACTTTCATCTATTTCATGTTATTATAAATTTTTGGTCTCTATATAGGAACATAGAAGAACCAATTAAAATGCGTTTTATTGTTGTAACTACTTTACATTTTTATTATTATTAATATTATATTTCTAATAATTGTATTAATACGATAACACCTATGGCACAACAACCAATAACCAGTACTTCTCATCAAAAAGTACTTTTATGTACAGAACCTTATCACAAGTGATTTGTATCTACAGCTAATATATTGTCAGCTGGTGAAACTCCAGTTTTAAAACGAACCAGTGCCTTGTTGTCAAAATTAGTGTTCAAGCTAAGTTCCTGTGTTCCCTTGCATTGCAGTGTTTCCAGGAAAACAAACAGCACACTCTCTTTTTCTTAATTATAAGAAAATTTTATTTTTGAGCTGACTCTGAACGTTTTTGAGTTTTTTTTTTTCTTGGGATCTTAACCTCAATTGTTTCTAAAAGTATTTTTGATGTTTTTTTGAAAATTGTTTTCAACACCTAAATCAATTTATATATATAGGTATGTTCTGGGCTGTAGTTGCCCAGGTTAAGCTGGTTGTGCGCATGCGTATATAGTTTTGGCCAAACCGTGGAGTTGCATCAGTTTGGTCGTGCACTTAGTTCTGTTTTATGGTTTTTACCGGCACACATAAGTATCCTTAACCGTGATTTTCACTCCATACGCATTGCCAAAGTCTGCTTGACAGACTCAACTACGGCATGTGTTAGAGTGCGGCTGAACATTAAAGGGGTTCTCTAAATTCGCCTTCGCAGCTCAGTTCACGCACAAGCTATTCCATGCTGATGAGCTCAAATTAGGGCAAAACAGATGTCCATGGTTGCCTTCTGGACTGTAGTTGAACAGGTAAAGCTAGTTGTGCGCATGCGTACTCAGTTTTGCCCAAACCGTGGAGTTGAATCAGTGTGGACCTGTACTCAGTTCTGTTTTTTATGTTCTTGCTGTTCTATCATTCTAACAATTTCAACCTCAGCGTTTTCATGAAAAAGATTCTTCTGAGTGTATATCTAGGATAAATATAGCTGACAAAGTGTGGAATCTTTTTGAAAAAAAATACAGCGTGACTAAGTGTCACACCTAATTGAAAACGTGTGTTATCTTCAAATTATCATATGGCCACTAGAGTTTGGTATCCATTGATATTGAATCGTGTGGAGGTAGTTTCCCAACATCAAGTCTATTTGTTCGTTTGCACTGCAGCATATTCTTGACGGATGTTCGGAACTCCTTCATTCGGAAGACGTATAATATAGGGTTTACCATTGAGTTGGCGTAGTGTAGAATCTTGGTGGCATAAAATGCGTTCTCTGGAAGTGGGTAACAGGTTGGAGAACAGAAAAATGAAAAAAAAGTTGCTGAAATTACTTGAAAAGGTACCCAAGTGAAAACAAATGCAAGTGTAACAAAAAGCAAAGTCTTGGCTAGTTTTCTGTCTTGCTTAGTTTCCAGTTGCGCTATGCCAAATTTGCGCGTCTTTACAATGTGCCACAGTTTTACGTACGCTGTGATGATCAACAACAACGACATCGAGAAAACGATCACAAGAATGTAAGCCACCGTAAGGAGATCTACTACAAACCGAAGCATTACAATGAATCCAGACATTATCCAGATTAAACAAGCGCAGCTGCAATAAGATCGTTTTGTAGTCAGTCGATGTTTTAAGGGCCAACCAATTGCATACAGTCTTTCCAGTGATATGCACACCAAACAAAATATTGAGGCCAATCCGGAGAGAATGTCATTACTTTTATATATTAGACTAAGGACTCTGGGTCCGTCGCTCCACCATCTGTTTGAAGAACCAAGAAGAAAAATGAACATAGGAATTGAAATGGCTCCAACTAAAATATCTGCTATGGCTAAATTAATCAAGAGGATGTGGGCATGTTTGGAAGCTGTGTTCTTTTTAGAAAATGTTACGATGGCAAGGACGTTTCCCGTCACTATCCCAGAAGCAAGAACTCCTAAAATACAGCAATACGACACTTGCAAGTATTCTTGAAAACGATCTCTTGTGACAGTTGTAGAGTTGTTCATTTTCCCTTGGAATAATACCCCTGGCCACTATTGCTGTGTCAGTTTGTTGCAGTCTCTTTACGTCTGGAAGTAAAAAAGGGTAATGTTTGCTCAGCATGAAAGATGGTACAACTATGATATAACGCACGTGCACCCCCCCCCCCCTCCAAATATTTTAAAAACTTTAAAGAGTTAGTAAAAAAAGTGTATTGTTGCCCTCCCCCCTCCCCCCATATCGAGTGCCTAATGTGCCCCCAGTCTCAAAATTACTCCGCTGTCCCTGAAATACCGTAAAACTTCGAAAAGAAGCTCCGCGCTGCTTTTTTTGTTTGGGCTCTTTGATAGGGGTGTTTTCGAGATGGCTTCTGCCAACTCAAGACGTGAGCTTCTTTTCAAGATGAATGCTGTAAATAGTAGAATTAACGTCCATAACACAATGAAAAGGACTATTACACAGTGTTTTCAACCATGAAACATGCTTAATTGTCAAATAAAACTCAATAAAAACACCAACCTCGTTATTTATTTTCCTGAAAAGATACCCATGGGCTTCAATTCGAGATATGCTTTTTTGTCGAGATCACTTTTGCAAACTCAAGAGGGGGGATTCTTTTGGAGATGAGATACTTATCGAGATACAGCTCTCTGGGCCTCTCTTTGAGGTTTTCCGGCATATAGGCCCACTTGTTTACGACTAACCTCCTTAGCATACTAAAGCATAAATATTAATTGACCTTTAAGATCTAAAACGAGGTGTCCACAAGCAAGAAATTGCTAAATTGTACCAGTTTTAATATAGATCCGACCTCAATTGCCGAATTTGTATGGGAGACGGGAAAAACATGCGTTCAGAACAGAAACTAGTCTTATATGAATCTAACAGAAGAAGGATTTTCCAGTTTCTGAAGTTGCCGTGCCACTTTTCCTTTGATCTTGATGGAAAAGCGTAACTGCAAAACTAGTCTAAACAAAAAACACCGCGTTAAATTAACTTTTGAATGAGTTTTAGCCTACAATTTTCAGAGAAGGGGTAGCTTGACTTATTTTGAAATTCGTGTTTTTGGTTTTATTTTAACATAATTAAAAAGACTGGCCGCATTGCTAAAACTGATTCTAACTCATTATTCACAAACACAATATGAATGATGTTAAGAACACTGTCGCAAGATTACCACGTGACACGTCCAATAACTTTAATCATATATATGAACAAAAGTACATGAATTAGATTATTGCCTTTGACCTCGAGCAAAACATTTTTCATTCGTCCTGAGCTTAACCCCATTCAGACTGTCGGGCGTATGAAGCGGTTGTGTTACATTTAAACCTTTAGAAAGAAGAAACCGTTTAAGGCAGAATTCCCAAAGTATTGTGATTTATCCTAGAAGACATTATAAAATAACATTTTAAATGTTAAAATTGTATTTATTAATGAAACTGTTCATCCGTGACAACTAGTTTCTATTCGACATGTCATCAAAATTTTCTTCGATTTTTCTCTCAATTTGATTTTTAGAAATTTTTTGTATTCTGTAATCATTTTCACTACTAATGTAAAGTTGAATAAGACTTTAAAAGACCTTAACCTCCAGTCATTCGCTCAAAACAAACATAAAGGACACAGCACCTGATATACCACAGTTTATAACCCAGATGTTCCTCAATTATTTCTGTCCAATATGCTTTACTTGACTCTTCCCATCTCATTCTGTTCTATAATTAAACTTGACTCTCTGTGTTTCTATTCTAGTATTTTTGCGCCTATAGTAATTGTGGACACCCAGCCACTTTAACTAAATATATTTACACTATTCAATCTCGGATTTTTTTAACTCGTTTTAATTAGGACACGCATCTAAGTTCACCATGACTAGCTGAAATGTTATGGTTAACACTGCCTAAAGTGCGCAAAAAAGACCCCTGTATGTTAAACAAATAAACCGAACAAACTTAAGAACACATTATATCACTAAGGAACGATCGCTTTTTTTCTCAAGAAGTTGTATCTTACCAATAATATATCCCGTAAATTGCAGTGGCGAAAACTTGTCCTTTCTTTCTTCATCTGGAATCTTATAGACGGTTTACGTGGCTTACAGCCAATCATTTATATGTTGTAAGAGGTATAACGAGCCACGTGACGCTTTTCAAACAATATTACTAACCAATCACCTTCACGAGGCGAAAAAAGTTATAAAAAATATTCAGCGATTCTTTATACTTCCAAACTAGACTCTCAAAATACATGGAAAGTATTTGTGACTAGTTTCCTTTACTAAGAAAGCGATTTACAATTGCATGCGGTAGGTGTAAATAGCATGACATTTTTTTTAATCATCGTTGTTTCAATTACGAATATTTGCATAAACTATTTACGTCTAATACTTTAAAAAATCGTTTTTGCCCTTTTTTTCATGTAAACATGAAAAAGTTCCTAATTCGGTCCCACACAGATAACATCAATGACATTTGTGGGAGCTGGTGAGATGTATGCATTGACTACAGCCGTATACAAGTAGTACGGAGGAGGTAGATTAATATTTAAACACTCTGTAGTTTGTATTCTTTCATATTTAACATGTGTGAAAAACTTCGAATTGGAAAATTTAATCCACCATATTAAGTGGAGCTGTTACATATTCAACATATGTTAAAAAACATCTTTGAATTAAAGTGAACATTATTGACCCGGAATTAAGCCAAGCACATGAAATGAGCTGCCACCTCCATTTTCCCACATTTATTTAGCATAGCTGGTAGTTTATACATCTGTTCTTGTCTTCCTTTATCAAAGTTTTAAACTGTTATGCATGTTAATATGTGGCAACTCCATCAAGATAAAAAAGGTGGATTTAAGATTTCCTATTGTTGTACTAAATAGAGTAACTTTAGAATACAGAATGCATTTGTAGCCAGGTGGAAAATGAATCGTTTTTGTGTAACAGAGGTTTCATTTCTGCTTTTTGAATTATATTATAAAGTTAGTGTATATAATGTATGTCAGCCTAGGGTTGGACACATATATAAAAACATGTGCCTAGTTCAGTTTTTGCTGAGATAAGACACAATCAAAACGTTTCTCGGAATATTCCACTTTGCGTTAACCAAACATGATTTCGTGCAGGGACTACTTTTTTCATGAAGTTGTTTTCTCTGTAGTCCGGTAATATATTTTAAAACTGCCCAAAAGGGTTTTAATGATATTAATAGTACATTTAGGAAAACCTTCGAAAGTAATGGGAAATATGCAGAAAACGTCATTACATGTCTAAAACGTCTTGGAATGAACAACTAAAATTTCAGCGAATCATCAGAATCTTTGGAATAGTTCAGGTTTTCAGATAGCACCAACTTCTACTCGAAAATGCAGAACGATTTATACAACAAAAAAGTACAGATAACATAGCTGGGTAGCTAATCACATAAACGTCACACAAACTCAAAAAATTGTTACATGATAAATAAATAGATAGGTGTTGTTTACCTGGAACAACCATAGGGGCTATACAAGCAAGGCAGTTAGATTTATGTTTTGGTTGAAAGTACGATCTGAAAATACCAGAAATAAGCAAAAAGCGAAGAAAACAAATAAAATATGTATCTAGAACTAGGCAAACGGTCAAACGATCAATACTTTACACTGCATATTTGAATACATTACACAAGAAATTACAGTAATAACATTAATTTTAATGACAAATAGTAACATTAGAGCACATAAACATGATTAGGAAATAGTAATTAAACAAATATAAATAATTGTGTAGAACGTTTTGAAGTTGAAGCCTAACTGCTTCATTTAATAGCTTAGGGTGAATTGTTTTCTTAATCTGTCTTTGAATGTCTGCTGAACGTCGGAAAATATCTATCCAAGACCGCGGGTAGATGATTATGATCCATAATCTCTGTTGTTGACTCTACAGAGGCAAAATATTGAAGTGATGAGAACGTTTAGTTCAACATAGCACTTTTAGAAAAGTCATGTTTTGCTTACATACTGAGTATCTTGAGATGCGTGGCAGAATTTTTTAAGAGACCTTTATGTTTTGCAAACTATTTTCACATGCAGAACCATTTTTAAGTAGAAGTAAAAGAGAAGTCTTGTCAAACGAATGCAAAATAAACACAAACTGTGTCGTCAAGAAAGCATTTGCTAGCTATGCTGTTCTGGCATTGAACTCAGTTTCTCGCAGGCGTTGCGCGTTCTCTAATGCTGGCCTAGGTTGTAGAACCAGTTACCTGAAAAATGAAAAATGTGTTTTTATTGTTATTGCTACTTTACGTTATCATTATTATTATTATTATTATTATTATTATTATTATTATTATTATTTCTTTTTTTTAAACTTAAGTCCGAGAAACAACACACTTTGTCACAATAGAGTTCTTTCGTATCCTTTGTATTTTTGAAACCTTTGTTTTTTATGGGGTTTGCTTTTATGAGGTTTCTAATTTGCAATTCTTTTGTATTCCCAAACTAACCATCAGTTTGTAAAATGTCAACCATGCAGAGGAGAGGTTGAATAATTTTAACCATGGTACTGGTAGACGTATTGCACTCATTTTAATTGGAACATTTTAGAGATTTGTATAAGAACAATTTTATTCAACACTGGGGAGTTTAGTTCTCAATAGTAACCATCGACATGATCATGTATTTCTGTTGCGCTGTTGTTCTTCTGTTGATAGTGTTGTCCGAAATGGGTTAGTACTAGAAACATTTGGCCGTTCCCATGTGCCGATCCTACTTTAATATTATCGCTTCAACTGCTTTGCTGTCTGCGGGACTGTGGTCTGCAGTAATGTATTTGATGCTCGCAGCTTCTGGCCGCATGTGCCGGTTGTCGTTCATATATTTAAAAATTTGTCTTCAATTGTTACCGTGCTTGTTCTACTGCCTTTCGGTAGATAAATTTTTCGTCTTCACCTATGAAATCCTTTCTCGGTGTCGCTTTCTTCATTTCTGTAAGGACAAATTCACAAAAAATCTTCATTAGCTAGAAAACGAAAACGAAACGATAGACAATTGTAAATTGAACAAAAAGTCTCGTCTTTGCACTAGAATTAGAAAAAGAAAACTTTCCGGTTTTTATCCCGGCTGCAATCCAAACGAAGGCAATGCTTCTTGGTGCTCTTCTTCTGAGCCATTACTGAGCAGACCGAGCTGTGCGAAAGATTGCTTATACCCAAATGCATTCAAAATCCCCACGTGAAATGAATTTCTTTGCCTGCGTTCATCTGAGGCTGTGTTCACACTTGGTGCCCGTGCATGGTGCCCGAGTACGATTATCGCTGAGGCCTAATGTGAACACAACTTTTTTTCAAGTACCCATGCTAGAACTCTGGCACCGCACCCTCTTGACTTTGTACTCAGGCACTTTAATGGTGTCAATATCTTGGGAACTCCGTGCGTGAACACAACACCGTTTGGTGCCGGTGCCCAGGCACAAGTGCTCGGGCACCAAATGTGAACATAGCCTGACACTCCAAGTCTCGACGAAAACTGAATAGCTAATGGCACGCTGGTATATCTGATTATCGAAGTCAACCATAATTAAACAAAGAGTTAAAACTATTTTATATGAATTTTTTATTTAGTTCTGTGTGACAACACAATATGAAACATGTTGGCTAATCAAATTAATTTTCATATTTTCTGTTTTCCCACGTTCTTATGCCACTGGTTGCTGAGTTCTAAAAGTGACATAGTCAACTCGTGCTTAGAACAGTCGGTTTGTGATGGAGTGCTTACTTTCTTTTCCAAATTTCTTGGCATTATCAACTAGCGCTATTGTTCTTCTGTTGAGAGTGTTATCCGAACGGGAAAAAGAGAAACATTTGGCTGTTTCCATGTATCCCATGCAGTATATCTGTCTCTATGGTACTGCTTATATAGATCATTTCCACTCTGATAAACATCGAAACAATAAGACATTATAAGTTACGTCCGAAATCCACGGAAACCTCGGCAAAGAGTTAGATTGACACAAGGCCATTTTGGAAAGATTGTGTGTTACTTTTTTGTTTGGCTGCGCACTTATCCGACCATTTCTAACCTGGGAACTATCTTCCACGTTAGCGAGGCAACCATTGCTGAGACCATTCACACTTTTTCGTTTTGAAAGATTAAATTTATTGGCACTCTGAGAGAATCTGGAACACGATGGGGAATACCTATCCTTGCTTTCCGGATTTTGTGGACATTATTGATGCTACTCTGGCTCGTATCAATATAATAGGGAGCTTATGCAACGACGACGGCAATGTCAACGAGAACGTTGAAAAACAATGAATTAAGTTACAGAATACAATCACTGCACGTGGGAATGCAACCACCTGTCCACTTTTCCGCCGTCGGTTTTAGAAACAGAACGTGAAAACCTCAATTCTCGAGTTTTGTAGAGAACGTGAACGTTAGAGTACAAATCATTTCAA
>JAOBRH011350138.1:0-12287 GCA_027575125.1 Umimayanthus parasiticus | reverse complement strand
AAAACCTAGGTATTAAATACAGTTTTAAACAGCGATGTTTTGAGTCTAGATTTAAAAGTACTAAAAGTGGGTGATTGTACATGTATCTATAAACGTAAACATGTGTGCATGCAGTCCGTGACAGCGGTGCGAATAGTAAAACAAAGTCAAGCATACCTTGAGCCAACGCAATGCTGATTGTATAGATTCGCACTTACAGTTGTGACAGATATGTTCCAAAATATATTTGATTCCAAAAGTAAAACAGCTTTTGTTGTCATGTTTATTAGTTTCAATTAAATTCGAGTGAATTATATTCCACTGATTCAGGACCAAGCACCGGTTATTAGAGCGCATTTGCTTTCAGTAGTATTTCAGTACACTGTATTCAACATCTGAAAACTTGTACGAAATCTCACAAAATCCCAACCGATATCTCATACAAAATCTCGCAAAATCCCAAACGATATCTCGTACGAAATCTTGCAAAATCCCAAACGATATCTCATACATCTCGTGAGCTCTCGCGCCCACATAAATATATAATTATGCATAAGGCACGAAATCTCGTACAAGATATCGCATAATAGAACAATGCACAAAACGAAACGATACAAAACGATATCTCGGAAAGTTTTTTTCCCATTACTGTATCTTCATCAAAGTTTAAAGCAGCAATGTTAACAGTGAGTCGTTTTTTTCTCTTCTAATTCACTTTTCTCATGACAGACAGACTTGCGTCTCCTGCTTTAAACAGCTTCTTCCTGTTGTTGCCTTAATTTGTTCTTTGAAATAGCACAACTTTATAGCACCGACTCCTCCCATCACTTGCTGCAGCAAGTAGTTCCTTGCTAATTACAAGGTTTGCCAAACCATCAATGCTGTTGATACGATCGATACTAGTTGTGCACTGAGCAACAAATGTTTGCTCTTTCATGTTAAAAACTCTTATTCTACACTAGCTTAACCATGAGAGAATAAGAAATTTTCTGAGATTAGAGAGAGCACTAACAGAACCAATCTGATTGTGAAACACATCCAGCCCATCATTGTTCAAATTGAACTCTTTAATTGCAGTCTTGTCAATTCTAACAGCTCTTTCAACAAATTCATCAAATTTTCAAGGTGTTGACGTGCATAAATATGTGGCTCTTGACCGCTGCCTTGCCATGTTACTAACTAACACCAAAACTATTCATACAGACTTTGCATTTTGCTTGTCTATTTAAACTGCTATGCTCAATCCACTGGGAGTATTGAGGATCACCTAACCAGGCATCTTGAAAACTGCATTTGCCCAACATACCGTATTCAACTAACCGAAAAACAAAACAAAACAAAGCGATTGCACACCATTGTTGACTTTCAAGGCCCTGTCACACTGTGCAATTTTCTCAGCAACTTGTCTCGAAACGCCAGAAAATTGCATACATGTAGTGTAACATGGATTGTCTTGTAATTTCTGTTGTTGTGCGAAACATTGAACTACTTTTTGCAATGGATTGCTGCAACTGGTACAGTGTATTAACCCTCCTGCAATTTTTCATGCAGTTTTATGGCAGGATGCATGTGCACGCTTCTCGTTTTTCATTCCGAGAAGCTCTGGGCATGAGAGCGTGCTGAGATAGTACTGTAGTGTAACACCCAAGCTCAGCAGCTTGCAAAGTTACAGAACGGTTATATCAAAACATAACATTTACATGGCTTACTGGAAGTAAAACTGTACAAGAGCTTCGGACTGTGTCAATTTACGCACTTTGTGGCTTGCTCCAAGCCAAATTTTTATCAAATCTAAACTTTTTTTGAAATAATCTAAGTCATCCATAATTTGGCACACTTTATTCATTTCCATGACCAAGACTACTATTTTCCATGACCAAACAGAAAAATCCATGACTTTCCAGGCCTGGAAAATGATTTCTAAAAATTCCATGACTTTCCAGGTTTTCCATGACCTGTACAAATACTAGCTGAGGCAATAGTCAACATTTATTTACAACTTGTGTTAAAATTGCAAGAGTCAATGATCAGAAGCAAACAGACATACGCTCATGTATGTTGACAAACACTATCAGAGGAACATTTGAAATGAATTCTACTAAAGGCTTTAGATGATAAATGGCAAAGCAACTGTTGTTCTGGGTATTATGTATAAAGCTCCAGACCATTTGAAAACAATTGTATGGAAATAAAAAATAAAACAAAATCATGGTCAGAGGCGGGGCGGGGATACTAACCAGCTGAATTGCTTGCAGCTTTAAGGCAGAGTTTGAGCCAGAGCGTGAACTTGTGACATTCTCACACTTCGGTGACGATTTGCCCCTAAAAATTTGGTGGATGTGGGGATGCTAACCAGCTGAATTGCGGCTGTGCCAAAATTGTCCCCCCAATTTCCATTTGCTTGGTTGTAAGATTTATACGTCATTTTCAACTTTTTTTCTTATTTTCCAATCCTGGGATATAGTAAATGTACAGTAAATTAAATGAATTTCAAAATTATTCTCCAATTTATCGCAGGGCTCAATAAAAACTACTGTATATATGTACTCGTATATAACCTGAAGTCGAATGCGTGTACAAGTCAAACCCCATTTTTGAAGCCAAAATTGATACTTTTATAAAAAAAAATAGTTTTTCTCAACTATTTTCATGGATTAAACAGAAAAGGTATTAAAGTACTTATTAAAGCTTACCGTATGGAAATTGAAAATTGAGAGAAAGACATCGATATGAGCGGTTTGCCTCAAACGTGTACGGGAATTGAAATAATTACAATGTACAGCAGTATGCGCGAAGTTTGTGATCACGATCTGGAGCAAGCGTTTGGTTTCGTTTTATTGCAGCAACCACTATCAAAATGCTCATATATACCGATACAGGACTCAACCAATCAACTTTATTTCATCACTACTACACATAAATTTATATATTGATTTCACAATGTTTTCTATGGATATATGTAGCGCTGAGGAGTCTACTGAAAGCATAGACTGCTTATAATATGTATGCCCCCTTAGGACAAATACCATGTTTGCTAAAGATCATATTTGCAGCTGGTGACCAGATAATTACATCGAAAATAATATTGGACAATCTCCTCAGTTGATTTCTTCTGCTCTATGACTACTTTTGCTTTAGCCAATTTAGGCATTTTCTGGCAATCTGGTGGGGTGTTATATTTTCTCTCTCATGTATAAATCGAGGTGGATTTTTTAGGTCAATTTTCACATCTTGAAAGTTCGACTTACATGTACACATAAGTATAATTTTATATGGTAGTGAATCCCAACTTGCCATTTTGGCTTGCCTGAATATGAACTGGTGGAAAACCAAGGAATTTAGAAAAACCTTTGTGCAAAGTCAACACACTCTTAGCTTCATGGAAAGAAATTTGATAAGGGCGGAGTGAGTGAGATTCATGTACTAGGCATCCAGACGGTCATGCTTCACACTTGACTAACTGTGTAATGTAATACGACATGCTGACCTTTTGACAAAATGTCTAAGAGGAAAGTTTTCAGCTATTTTTGCAGCAAAAGAAGTAAAAAAAAACTGAAGAAAACAAACCTCTAGATGAATTGAGAGTTAAAAACGGTCAAACAAATCCCAAAGTGGGGAAAAGATCTAACGAAAGCCCCAATTTTCAGGTAAAATTGCTGAAACTGAAAAAATACAACATGGTTAACATACGAAAACAAAGCCATGTTTTGTTGTTTTTGTCACTTGGGCGAAAAGAAAAATCTTTTTGAAGTCGTTAGGGCTGTTTGAATTTTAAAGCAATGTAAGATTTGCTGTTATTTGCTATAACGATTAAAAAATTGTCCCCCAGTTGTTGTTGTTTGTCCCCTTCCAAAGGCTTTAAAGGGACAATTGTCTCCTAAGGCCTTCAGAGCTGGCTCAAATCCTGTTTTTTAAGGTACAGTATATTTGAATTTTCAAGTGCATTGAGATCAATTTCAGTTGCACCTGTAATCTTTATCAACTGCAGTTATTTGCATACTTAGTTAATGCATTCACATTAATTACCCATTCAGATTGAGAGTGTGTAAAGCCAACACTGTGATGTTTGCTTGACCAAGTCAACACCAGTATGTCTGTGAGAAACAAAACACCAAACAGTTGTATTGAAGATGATTACTAGTTGGGTACATACTGTATAGGCAAACACTCCTACCTTGGTGAGGGCAGCTGGATGAAATGTCCACCTGTTGGCGAAACCAGGGTATTGCACCCGAACATCCCCACGCTCAGTAACCCTGTGTACTGTTCCTACCAATCCTATCACCTATGTGATGACAAACAGTCATGCTGTCAGCACTAGCACATAATTATCCAGACAAGATTTTTAAAAGAAAATTTACAGTCTGTGCCTACTGATAACGTACGTTTAAAATACTGAAAATACACCGACAGGTTTAACTGCAGATGTGAAATGTACATTGTTTTAATAAGGGCTTTGTATTGGTCTGTTTTGCATTCTGTAGTATAGGTACGAAAGAATCAAAGAAGTGCACAGTATATGTCGATTGCTTACTACATTAATAATTATTATAATTTCTTTTCAAAAACTAATAGTTTCTATGAAGTAAAATTATTAGTCAAAACTGAACTTCGAGGAGCAGATTTTGTACAA
Organism: Umimayanthus parasiticus; assembly: GCA_027575125.1. Taxonomy (NCBI): domain Eukaryota; kingdom Metazoa; phylum Cnidaria; class Anthozoa; order Zoantharia; family Parazoanthidae; genus Umimayanthus; species Umimayanthus parasiticus. The sequence goes on along the minus strand of JAOBRH011350138.1, from coordinate 7,675 downwards.
TCAACACACCAAAAACATTTTAATTACAGACTTACAATATTACAAGCATGCATCTTTGGGTGAGAGGGGCTTATTCTTAGAATATACAGTATGGTGGATACCTGCATGTTACATTAATTTGCAAACAATGAATTAAATTATATTTCCCAAACAATTCTATCCCAGGGCCTGCTTATTCTCTCACCTCCTCCATCTTGGCATTCCAACCTCCATGTCCATCCTGCATAACATTCAACACATCAAGGCTCAACAACACCCGCACTTTGTCGCCTGCGTGGAACTGGAATGATGCTGGTGGAGTAACACTGCTGGATGATATGACCAAGGACTCAGGTGACTGCCCCAGTTTTGGGAGGTGATCTTTGTAATACAATACTCCTAAACCATCTGACACAGCTACTACGTCAACCTAGGAATAATGCAAGGCAAGTAGATGTACTGTACAGATACATGCACACAATGTTCACACAAAGTTAACACTTTGCCAATCAGATTCAAATGAAAAGTATCATGGTTCATTATCTAAATTTTACCCCTACAACACTGCAAAGAAAAATATGATAAGGACTTGAGCATAGCTTGCAAGTTGTGAATTGTGTCACAGAGGTCTCTGAACCTTGGTACCCAAGGGTTTCTAACTCTCGGTGTCTAGGGAGTGTCAAGAGGGGTCTAGGATGCGTCCAGAGGTGGCTAGAGGTGTCTAAAAGCATGCAGATACATAAAGTATGTTCAGAGATACGTGTCCATAGGTGTTCAGAAGTCTCTTGAAGTGTCCTGCGGTTTCCAGTAAGAGGTGTCTGTCTGTGTCCAGAGATGTCTGCTTAAATTTTTCCATTTGAATTCAAAACTTATAAATTAATATGTTCCCTGCTCAAGGGGCTTCTCAACTTTGCTTCACATTCAGTGAAATAGAATTACAATAAAAATATTTTATCAGTAATTGTATCATAGTATCAAATCTATCTATAGCTTTTCAATAAGGAACAAAAAGGGTTAATAAAAAATTGAGCTTTACTGTATATGTCCACAAAATTAATTCTAAAATGGGTCATTGAATATTTCCAGTGGGTGGGGGGACCAAGAAGAAATTGAGAGGGTCCAAGATATTTTACGAACAAGCCAAAGAGGGGTTCTAAAAAGTTTAACTTGATGCTGGAGGGTTCAGTTCATTAAAATAGATTTTACCCAACAAAACGTTTGGACAGAAAACCTTAACTTGGAAAAACAAAATGTCAGAGGTTTCAGACCCAACCAAATTTCAGTCAAATACATTTAATTTGATTTTGCATAATACATGTATACACACTACGCACAGATGATGCAATTTATTACAATGTAAAGTAATTTAATTATTAGAAGAACACATTTTTAAAATCATCGATTTAAAATACTTTTTAGGGAAGCTATTGTAAAAATCAGTCCAATTCAATAGCCATTATTAATTTAAGGAAGTTTCACTCTGTTTAGTTCTGTTTTCCTCTGAGTAGTTATACAGTATTGTTTTAAAACTGAAATGTCTAAAAGATAATGAATGCAATAACAATTTTATCAGAGTGAAACAACCAAAATCCCAAGTTAAAAGACAACTTTTCATTCAGAGTTTGTCATTCAAAGTTTTTCAGTCTTGACTGGAAATTTTCATACACTGTTTGTCCATGTACTCCATACTGCTTAAAACTTCAAAATGTTGCATGAAGTACAGTACATGCATACCATGCAAATGTTTGTTCGTTTAATATTTGAGCTTCAAACTTTGAAAATTGATCGTTAACACAGCAAGAAAGCCAAACTTGGATACTGTATCCTGGTCTCCAGGCATTCAGGTCTCCAGACATTCCTGGAGTATATAGAAGTGTCCAGAGGTGTCTAGAAGAGTCCAGGTTTCCTGTGGTATCTAAAGGTGTCCAGGTGTCCAGACATCCCTGGGGTATCCAGAAGTGTCAGGAGGTGTCTAAAGGTGCTCCGGTGTCCAGAAATTCCTGGGGTATAGTAGTAGAAGTGTCCTCAGGTGTCTATAATTGTTGAGATATTCCTGGGGTATTTAGAAGTGTCCAGAGGTACCAGTGTCTAAAGGTGTTCAGGTGTCCAGACATTCCTGGGGTATCTAGAAGTGTCCTCAGGTGTCTAGAAGTGTCCAGGTGTTCAGACATTTCTGGAGTATCTAGAAGTGTCCTCAGGTGTTTAGAAGTGTCCAGGTGCTCAGACATTCCTGATGTATCTAGAAGTGTCCAGAGATGTCTAGAAGTGTCTGGGTGTTCAGTTATTCCTGGGGTATCTAGAAGTGTCCAGAGGTGTCTAGAAGTGTCTGGGTGTTGAGACATTCCTGGGGTATCTAGAAGTGTTCTCAGGTGTTTAGAAGTGTCCAGGTGTTCAGACATTCCTTGGGTATCTAGAAGTGTCAGAGGTGTCTAGAAGTGTGTGGGTATCCAGAAATTCCTGGGGTATCTAGAAGTGTCCAGATGTGTCTAGAAGTGTCTGGGTGTTCAGACATTCCTGGGGTATCTACATATAGAAGTGTCCAGAGGTGTCTAGAAGTGTGCAGGTGTTCAGTTATTCCTGTGGTATCTAGAAGTGTCCAGAGATGTCTAGAAGTGTCCAAGGTGTTCAGACATTCCTGGGGTGTCTAGAAGTGTCCAGGTGTTCAGACATTCCTCGGATATCTAGATTTGTTCAGAGGTGTCTAGAAGTGTCCAGAGCTGAGGTGTTTAAAAAATGTCCAGGTTTCTAGAACTATATTCCTTGGGTACTGTACCTAGCTAGAAGCGTCCAGACTGGGGTGGATCCAGGGGTGGTTCGGTCAAACAAATGCAAATATTTTGACCACACTTTTTCTTGTGAAAAAAGGACTTGTTAAGCAACAACAATTAGATAATAATAATAATAATAATAATAATAATAATAATAATAAAACCATTTGTATAGATAATGTAGGTGGACATTTGTCTGAACCCCACCCCCTCCTTAAATCATGGATCCGCCCCAGCCAGAGGTGTCTAGATCTAGAAGTGTCCATGTGTCTTAGAAGAGTAAAAAATTGTGATGGTTTTGATTAAAAAGCTTGGATGGTTGGAAGGTATAACATTGGTTCACTATAATGAAGTTCTGCGCTGTGCACAGCAGGCATGTTAGTATTGCCTTACCTTACCCTTGTGTCCAACTCTGTACACATTAGTTCCAGCTGACTGCCACGTCACACTGACTACACTGCGAAAACTCTCCATCTCCCAACCTCTGACATCAGTCACTTGACCTATGCTGTTGGAGCCCCCATCCTGGTTGTCCCAGTCCCAGTCAGGCCCACGGACCACCCTTGCACCAGTAAAGATGCCCTTAGCTTGAACTTTCCGCTTACCCGCTCTTCTGCCAACCAAAACACTAACCAAAGGAAAAGACCAAAGAAATCTTTAACAAGACATTAATTTTCAAAACTAAAACACCATATGAAAATATGATTGTTTTATTTTATTTTACAAAGCATAAAACTTTCTCACAACAATGTACGTTTTAAAAAATTAAACCTTTTCCTTGACTTGCTCTTAAACTTGGACAAATCTCAGTATCAGTGTTCTATTATAATTAAAAATTTGTTCTTGTGAAGAAAATACATGTATTCACAAGGTTAACACACTCAAATCCATAATGGCATGAAAAGGTCAATCACAAATTGTCGATCAATGAGAACTAAAGGCATACATGTACATGTTAACATGCAGCCATGGATGCTTACTTGACATCAAGCATGCTAAATGGCTGTTCAAGAGAAGTGCAAGGCCATTACAGTATCTTATTTTCTTGCTTTATGAGAATCGATATATAGCATACATGTACAAAACCATGCTTCATCTTCACTCATGAATATGTGTTTACAGTGTAGTGTATGGTACTGCTGCTAAATGAAGAATAATAACTATTTAATAACATTCTCTGAGTGCTTGTTTACTGTACATGTAAAGTCCTTTAATTTGTGTTTCTACTTGTCTCATTCTTCTTGGCAATACATTCCAGTCTCTTATTGATCCAGGGGAGAAGCTATAATTTAACGCATAGTTTTGTTTGTGCCAGGATTTATGAAGCAGGCTTGAGATCTTGTACTTTTGACCGTGAGCCAATTACAGCTGCATACATGTATAGACATATAAATAAGTTGGCTTTCATTCCACCAATAGTCCTTATGCATGGTAACTTTTTGCTGATCAGTTCCACCACCAAGCCTCGCATTTAAAATGCAAAATAATGTATTCCCAAAAGATAGAAATTGAAAAGAATACCAGCAAGGAAGGTGAAAGAAGCATGAAAATAGTGCATGGGAGTGAGGTGTGGTGGCAAAATCGATCAGCAAAACGTCATCATGCATATGCATAAGGGCTATTCATTCTAGTTTATGACTTTCTTGTCAGGCTTGCAAGGATGGCCACTTCAAACTACAACTCTTTTATTTCTTGATTACAGTACATACATGAATCACTTACTTATATTTAGTAAAAAATGCATTTATGTTCAAAGCCAATTAAGTTACACAATCACAAATTTTCTGTAATGTTAATATTGTACATCTGCAACAGATATTTCAGTCTGTAATTTGTCCTTTCTACATGTAGAGCTAACGCTTAAATGGTATTACATATTTGGGATATTTGTTAGAGCCATAGGCAGACAATCTGTAAAGTTCGAGGAGATATGAAAATCTCATACATTTGCTGTAATTATTTGACACACTGACTGAACTCAGTAATTTGATACCGCGCTACATGACCCATACATTTGCTGTAATTTGTAACGGATGACTTCAGTTTGTTTAGAGTGATTGAACAAAATCTCTCATAAATGCTATATTTTCTCCCCTGTGAACTCCAAAACACGAAATAAAGAAAGTCAGATTGATAAAGTTCACTTATCTTTTGCCTTTTGAGTTGTTTTGAGTCATTTGATGAGGTTTTGGGATGTATGGTTTCTCGCTTGTTGATGTCACTCACCCTATACCAATAAAATACCACAAGGCAGGCAAATTCCGAGGCTGCCAAGAACCGACTGCCTCAGAATTTCACTGAATTTCTCACACTTCCGCGCATCTCTCGTCCTTCTGCTTCAACCACATTGAAGTTCGAATGTTTGACAAGAACTGTGGTGAAAATCGTTGCAATTACTCGTTTCTAACAACCTAAATATATCTCCTCAATTCTTCAAATGCTTCTGACCTCGCCGTGTACAGAGGATATGGACACAACAGACGCCCACATCAACCGTTATCAAATTCAAATTGATCAAACTGACGACAAAACACCACTCTACCATCACCCATAGTGCAATTAAACTGTCGTCCTAGCCCAGTCTCCCCGGGGTATAGTTTGACATGGGGTTTTCGCCCCTCACCCTCGAATTGGAAGTGTCAAACTGTACCCTGGGGAGACTGGGCTAGGACGACAGTTTATGCGCTATGGGAGACAGTAGAGTGGTGTTTTGTCATCAGTTTGATCAATTTGAATTCTATAACGGTTGATGTGGGCGTCCGTTGTGTCCATATCCTCTGTACACGGCGAGGTCAGAAGCATTTGAAGAATTGAGGAGATATGTTTAGGTTGTTAGAAACGAGTAATTGCAACGATTTTCACCACAGTTCTTGTCAAACATTCACAGAAGTGTGAGAAATTCAGTGAAATTCTGAGGAAATCGGTTCTTGGCAGCCTCGGAATTTGCCTGCCTTGTGGTATTTTATTGGTATAGGGTGAGTGACATCAACAAGCGAGAAACCAAACGTCCCCAAACCCCATCAAATGACTCAAAACAACTCAAAAGGCAAAAGATAAGCGAACTTTATTAAGCTGACTTTCTTTATTTCATGTTTTGAAGTTCACAGGGGAGAAAATATAGCATTAATGGGAGATTTTGTTCAATCACTCTAAACAAACTGAAGTCATCCGTTACAAATTACAGCAAATGTACATGTATGGATCACGTAGCGCGGTATCAAATTACTGAGTTCAGTCAGTGTGTCAAATAATTACAGCAAATGTATGAGATTTTCATATCTCCTCGAACTTTACGGATTGTCTGCCTGCGTTAGAGCACTTCAAATTATCACAAATTTCTTATCCATTCTCACACATTTTGAAAAGTTAACCTTTCAAATCAAGATCAGTTCAAAATTATAACATAAAAAACTTTAACAAACATGATAAACGCCACAAAATTCAGGACAACAAATAACAATCATGATGCTAACAAATTGCAGAATTCAAACCTCATTAAGATTCATTTTTCTGATACACCAAGTATCTACTCAACCTCGTTCCCTGGGTCCTCCTTTTGGCAGACCAGGTGGGAACAAGGTTGTATCTAGAATAACAGTGATACACCAAGTATCTAATCAACCTCTTTCCCAGGGTCCTCCTTCTCGCAGAACCTGGGAACAAGGTTGGTATCTAATGATAGTGATACACCAAGTATCGATTATATAAATTTATGCCATCACATATACACTGCTTGTGGTACGTAAATTTTGTGCTCAATGATGTATGATCGTTATTTTGGCCCCCTTGTGGGCACAGAAACCAAACGTCATTATTTTTGTAAACGTTGTGGTACAACATAGATTTGAAAAAAAAGTCTGTTTGTTCACCAAGGTCCTCAGGTTAAAACTGACATGTGGCCATTGTATCACAGTATATGTATACACTGAGTACATGACTGTACATGTGGCCACTATATCACAGTATACATCTGGCCGTGCGCACGCTACTGGTGTACATTTCCGTCACATTTTGTTTTCGAATTTTGAAGCTTTTTATCCTGCCTGACGTCACGCACGAGAGCATCGAATCCTGACTCAATCCTGCCTCAATCCTGCCTAAATCCTGCCCAAATCCTGCCTGCACAATCCTGCCTCAACCCTGCACATCCTGCCTTCTATCCTGCCCTGTTTGATTGACAGCTTGAAGTTGAACTCGGCGAGATCTCAGCTGGTGTTATGGATGTTATGATTGCATGGACTCCCATAAGGCATTGCGAACACTGCATCAGATCAGTCACGTGACTCATAGCACATGTTTATTCTCGTGCTCTAGTTTACTATTAAAACATGGTGTCTATAAGTGGGATTTTTCCACAAGCAAAGGCCCTTTGAGTCACACAAGACAGGTCAAAGCGAAGATAAGTAACTCAGCCTTGAATTGGTACAAAATTTAGATAGATTCAGCGAGTGTAGAGGGTAGAAATCGCGTTACGAAACACAGGCAAGAATCCGGAACTGGCCGCCATCTTGGAAATCGGAACGATCTAAAACCCGCGAACATGGCACAATCATTGATCCCCACGCCGGAAAAAATGAACATGAAAGGAGATTTAGTCAGCAACTGGGAATATTTCAAGGACAGCTGGAACAACTATGCTACAGCCACCGAACTCAGTAAAAAATCGAAGAAATCGTTGTTGCGACGTTGTTGTCCGTCATGGGCAAGGAATGCCATCAGATCTACAAAAACCTCCCTCTGTCAGCCGAGGAAAGAAAAAACCCAGAGACAGTTCTAGCCAAACTGACAGATCACTTTGAACCCAAGCGTAACATTTACGAACGGTACGTATTCAATACCGTGTCCCAGGACCAAGACGAAAGTTTTGATCAATTCTTGAACAGACTACGAGAGCTCGCTGCCACGTGCAATTTTGGCACACTTGAAGA
>JAOBRH011349027.1:0-12290 GCA_027575125.1 Umimayanthus parasiticus | reverse complement strand
CCTTTCCTCCCTGCATGGGAGGGAACCCGCGGCGAAGGAAATAAGGCGGCTGCATTGGAGGCTAGATCAACCACACAATGAAGCAGAACAAACAAACGCACTGCATCCCGATTGCAAGGCCCTGTGTGACTTCGAATAGTGAAATAATATTTGTAACCTGATGTTATCGGGGTTATGTAAATATTTCGCATATTTGCTTGTGATATAATTGTCGTGGGTTTGATCCCTACTAGCGCCTGTTTGGTTTATTCTCTCTCAGTTTCTCTAATGTCAAACTTGCAGTCTTCGATGATGATCATAGATAAAGTAAAGACAATTTCTTGATAAAGTAAAGACAATTTATTTATTGAAGGTAACCACATTTACATCCGTGATTATGTAGTAGTGAGAGTGCTGTCAAATATGGATTTTAACTGGAGGATCGAAGCAGAAAGCAGCTTCTCCATCTTTCTTGTATGCCCTTTGACTGTTGCCTACGGCTCATGCGATCCGTACTACAATAGCGGGATTACCCTACTCACGCTTATCGACAAGTGTGTAGATTCTTTTGTGGCCCCCCGAGATAGCATTTCAGGAGACCAGACCAACGGTTTAACCTTCCTGTCCGCCGATGGTATGGCGAAAGAATTTCGCAAAAAGCTCAACGCTGAACTTGGCCGGGACCTCCTGATTGGTTGTCAGAGTTCTTACAAACTACGCTAACTTCGATTATACTGTATGATATGTAGATGTGTTTGATAATCAAAATCGAGCATTTGTGACTTACTTTTCAAAAGTGCTGAATAAGTGCTTTCTCTCAACACCACAAACTGTCCCTTGGAAAAGCTTCGTATTCCAATGGAGAGAGTGTCCCACTTCATGAGCTGTACAAACGACATCACGTTTAACGTATCAATGCAACCAGCGCTTATTTCTTGCGTAGCAAACAACCCATTGCGACGTGAAAACGTACCACTAATAGCCACCAATAGTTCAAACGTGCTGTGAGGGAACAAGTGTAATAGATGAGCATTAAAGAATATTCCGTTAAATGTTATAAGATGTCACTGAAATAAGGCTAAATATAAGCAGTTTCAAATTAAGAGACTCGTGTATATATTGCATGTTTGGTTTATGAATTGAACAAAGATTTGTTGTTTAAGTAGATGGAGGAAATGAAAGGTTATAGAACAACTTTAGTATATCTTAATCTTTTCTAATATATTACACTAAAAACTCTTGATCGATTAGGTTAGATGACTTGCGAAATTACCGCGTCACATTAATTCGGTTAGTATGAAATCAAGCAGTTTATAAACATCTTGTGTGGAAGTTAAATATAGAGGCTTAACAAAGAATTAATAAGAAAAAGAATACATTTTAAGAAAAGTCTGGCTACTTCTTTTTAAAATTAGCTTCGTAATATGCTCTGCTCAGTTGCTTCGCTTTTCTTTCTTTTGCATGTGTATTCTGCTTTGCATTGTGTATCTTGCGTTGCTTTGTTACGTTTAGTTTATTCAAATTGCAGATTCTGCCAGCTGCAGCAAAATGCTGAATCGTGAAATATAGAGTTTGCTCCGGTAATGGGAATTTAATACCAACAAGGCAGTGAAAAATCTGGAAACTGTTAGTGAGCACAAATGTTTGAAGTCCAAGTACAACACCTTTCTAAACAGTAAATTCTGACTCACCTGTTGATTTCCAGTTGTGATAATATCATTAGATTAGCGCTCACCAAATAAACTCCTGGATTACGAACAACAAAAACGCCCATCTCAGATAGAAAACCTTGACCAGACTGGAAAAACCCTGATCGTCCAGATACATCCCATTGACGAATTTTTACCCACTCCTGGCCCCCCACAAAAGTAGTGAAAGTTCTGTTACGCTCAATGTACGCAGTGAACCCCTGTAAGGCCGTATTTGGTTCTGGTCGTACTAATATGGTGGATCTGCTTGAGTGGCTGGATATAACCCAGCGAGAGGAATCGTCCGAGTAGACATACATAGACACATACGTATCCTTCCTTAGGGCAAGTGGCACAGCAAGGTGCAGGCTCAACGGATAACTGTTACTGTCTTTCAGTGAGCCCACGGCAGTGGCAGCGGTCTCCTTACCACTGTTGATCACTATCCCAATCTTCACCACTCCACTTGCTTTTAGAAACTCAATGTTAGCTGTCAAAACGTAAATTCCGCTTTCAGTAATTTCAAAGCGGTCATTAGTTTGGTGAATGGAACCAACCTGAAATTGACCGCCCCGACCTGTTGTTCTCCACGTGACAAGCTCATGCCAGCCTGGCGTGACAAAGGTTTCGTTACTGTGACGGTCTGCCATGTTACCTATTGCTTTTATGAATTCTGAAATATAGCGTAGTGAGAACTGGCTACCTCCAACTATCTCCAGAGTTGATCCAACTTCCGCTTTTACCATTACCGTGACAACTTGATCTTCATTTAGTAAGATAGCTCCACTCAAGCTTATTGTGACACTGTCTCTGAAACCAGTTGCGTGATTTGATTCCAGTCCGTTAATAGGGGCAAAGCCACCATTGACTGATAATTTCGCACGCGTGTTTCTACCCTTTCCAGTATGACGAATAACTAGTTGAACAAATGCTAAATATACTCCTGTGAGAGGAACTCTGAACTCTCCCTGTTGTGGATTAAAGCCATGTCCATCCATGTGAAGACCTTTTGCTCCAGAGGTTTTCCAGCCAATGATATTTTTCCATTTCCCGTCGCCGATTATTCGAAGATTTGAGATCTGTGAATAAAAACCAGGTTCTTCAACGGGATAAATCAATCTGGCAACTGCAAACCCGCTTCCTTCTAAAATGGTGAAGGCTTTGGAGCTTCCGGAGCGCACATTGATGTGGAACTTGCGATCCCTTGTTAGAAAGAGTGCTCCTGAGAATTGGAGAGTATATATTCCCTCAACTGTAGCTGGTTTGTTTTCAATAGCATAGAGGCCATTGTAGACTATTTCGATATTATCTCTGTTATGAGGCGAAACACCCATTGCTATTTCAAAAGACTGTGGCGTTGATTTCACCATAATGTTAACGGAAACAAAGTAGATTCCACTATGCTGAATAATAAGGTCACCCAGAAGCCCTTCGAAGAAAAAGCTGCCCTTGTTTCTAAGAAAAAGACCAATGGTCAGATCTGAATTGGTTGCCCACCCACCTATCTTCTCCCAAGTATTAGCTGCAGGGCTTTTAATTCTCATGTCGCTTTTCCGCGATAGAAACCCATCACAGCCGTAGGCAACAGTCAAAGGGCATACAAGAAAGATGGAGAAGCTGCTTTCTGCTTCGATCCTCCAGTTAAAATCCATATTTGACAGCACTCTCACTACTACATAATCTCCTCGGTTAAGCTGCACAAAGCCAGATACCGTCATTGTTATGGTGTTGTTGACTTTGGGCGGTTTTGTGCCGTAAAACCATCTTGTGTTTTGAATGCCATTGGTCCAGGGGAGTCGCCTGTTGACACCAATGTTTACTTGAAAGTATGCTCCAAACAGATCAACGTCAGCATTAGAGAGCACAATCATACCAGATACAGAGTATATTCCACTGACGGGAGCAGTGTAAGTGCCAAGGGCGGGGTTCCAGCCACCTCCATTTTCAAACAATGTCTCTGACTTCATCTTTGGGCGCAGCCAGTTGTTGATGTTTACCCATCTGTTTGTTTGGAAAGTCAATGACCTTCCTTTTACGGCGTGGATTGCGGGGATACCAAAATCACTTCCTATAAACACAATAGAAAATCCACTTTTCGTACTGACTTGCCACTTTGTAGCCATGGCAACTTTAACAAAGACAGATATATTCTGTCCGCGCTGGAGGCTTGCAGCGCCAGCGATGTTGAGAGTGAAATTGTCGGGCGGATAGTGGTGCGTAGCATACAAACCATTCAAGGTGTTTATGATGCCATTAACAGCAACTAAAACTTCAACTTTTGATCCATTGGTGTGAAGAAAGATTACATTTGTAGCAATATAGTGCACACCAGATCTGGTCACTGTATACCGACCACTCTCAGGTGAAAGATTATTCCCAAATGCAAATGCTCCTTCTTGATCCGTCTCTGTCCACGTGTTTAATTCTACCCAATCATTTGTCAAAGAAGGATGAAAGTCACTATAGTAACTGTGAACTGCTGGCCAATGGTAACGCGTTTTCACAACAGAAAAACTGCTTCCTGGTTCTATATTCCACGGGCCAGTGTTCTTTGAACCAACGAATATTGACAAATATTGCCCGTGACTAAGTTCTAATAGGCCAGTTAAGATAAGAGAAAATTGTCTATTTTTGATTGTGTTATAATATGTTGTATAAAGTCCTCCGTTACCACTTGTATCAGATTTTCCACTAGAGATGACCAGTAGCGAGTGTTCACCGCGATTACTCGTGATTTGCAGATTTACCGCAATGTAGTAGATACCACTTTCCGTGCATGTAAAACGTCCGTTTTGAAATGTATTTTTACTGTAAAACTCAATAGGGGAGGATTCGGGGATCGGCCATACCTTTATTTCTAATTTGCCTGCACCAGGAACTTTGTACGGAACTTGTAATACGGTGGAAACACCTTGTTCAAAGCTTTGATTATAAGTACGTATGTAGCTCATGGAAAAGGAACTATTAGATTCGATAGTGTATGTAGCACCTGCTTTTGTAGAGTTGATCTCCAGGCCCAAAGAATCACCTTTTTTGAAGAAGTAAGCTCCGAACAGGTTGATGGTAAAGATATCTCCTTGCTTGCGGAAACTTGTGTGTACACGATGATCTTGTAGTTTCCCATTAACAGAAAAAGACAAAGAGTACTCGCCATAGCCAGCTTGCAAATGTATATTTGCTGCAATAAAGTAAAGACCTTCACATATGCATAAAAATTGTCCAGTTGGTGGCGAAAAGCCCGTAAGGCTTTCAAATAGTCCTAACTTCCCGCTCGTTTTCCACTTCCGTATGGTTTGAGGAACATTCGAACTAAATGATACGGGTAGTTCATTGGTAGCAGCAAAGCCTGGAACAATTCCAATTTTGCCTACACGAGTAACACAAAACTGGCTTTCGTCTTTAATAATCCAATCTGTGTCTCGCTCCGAGTACACATAAATGGAAACCAGGTCACTCGCTCGTAAATCTACAAAGCCGCCTAGAGTTAGTGTGAAAGTGAAACCATCAGGCTGCCCAGAGCGGACAGCGCTGAGAGAGCCAGTAGGAGAAGAAATTTGTTGGTTTGTAATGACGTTTATTTCAAAGAAACCGCTGTTAGCTCGGTATAGGCCAATGTTTGCTGAAACAAAGTAGATACCCGATTTAGGGACGCGAAACTGTGACAGTTTATTTTCAAGGGGGTCCCCGAACAAGAAGCGCCCTGTGTCGTGTAGCTCAGCGGTTTTCCAACCAGTCACCTCAACCCATCCGGCAGTTGTCTGCTGTAAGGATTCGCCAAGGTCAGCGCTCAAACCAATTTCTGGAAACGCTGTGTGCAGAGAAACAGAAACATTTTACATTACCAGTACTTCAGCTGTCTGTTTGATTATTTTATAACTCAGCGAATCACAACGTTTAAACTTTGTTTGACCATCTAATACAATAATTGGATTTTACCATATAACGACGGCCGGATAAATACTTCGCCGTATTCCTTGCTAATCTACATGGTAATAATCAGTCTGCTACACTGAATATAAAGGTACGTGTAATCTTCCAAATCTTTTAACTGGTAAAATAGTTTTTGCCTATGAAAGTAGTGAAAAGGTTTTTTGTAGCTCGGTTCATTGTAGAAGAAAAAATACACCATAAATGTACGTATCAACTTCGTTCGTTTTGGAGGCTTCAATACAAGGTCAAAGTTCACGGAAACACCAGAGGCCTTTGCAAATTCTAAATATTTCGGGAAATATTTAGCAGTTCAGAAGAACATCTGCATATTTTCAAACATGTGACCTTGCTTAGAAATAAGTTTGAATTTGTTTTATCGGCATGCATTCGGTATTTTGGTATTAATTTCGAAAACGTTTTTGGTCATTTTAAATAACATTTTGAACGAATTTGCGAAGTTCTTTTTAAATATTTTAAATTGAACTTGTTTCGTGGTGTCATTTAAACTAACCAGGAGCGAAGTCCAACCGATTTTTCACCCCACGAGCAAAATGAATTCTGTCTGACTGAAACCTCAAGGTGAGATGCTGTATATATTTTCACCTGTGTTCTCTGGTAAAGAGAAAAATGAAAGACACAATTGCAAAAACTCAGTCTTTCTGTGAGAAGTATAAACTGTAAAAGCTACCAATAGAATATTAACAATTGAGTTAATTAGCAGAAAGAATTATGTCATAGTAGTCTTAGTAGTGTGACAAGGTCAGCTGCTGTGCTAAAGCAGCATTCGTTCTTGTAAACAGCAATTAATGATAATCTGTTTGCGGACTCTGTTAAAACTAGTGTGGTTAACTCTGAGGAAAAGAGCTAACGTGAGTGAGAGTATTCATTCCAAGCGGCATGTCAACATAGGTAATGCAGTATAATACGATTAATTCCCAAACACTCAGCAACATATGACCGAAAAAGCTCTTACTTACCAAAACTATGTAGTATAACCTCGACCAAAATAGCAAGTATCCTTAAATCAAGATAGATTGAGAAATATGCGTTTAACCGCATTTTTGCTTAACTGGACTTACGAGTCTTGAAGGAAAACTGCTGAAGCCCAAGTTAAAAGGATCATTTGTTTAAGATCTGTTTCACTCGACACCTGCGGCGTTTTCTGCGCAGCTCAGTGTTTCTGTGAGATTTGTCATTTATAAGCGTGCCTGGTTATTGGCTTCTAAGTCATAACAAACACTTTAGTCCAAAGGAAAATAGAACTATAAGCGAAACAAAGCGTTGATACCATTGATTGCTCTATAACAGCGACATATTGTTGCTTTGAAGGAAAAATGCTTTACTAACCAGCAAGGCGTTCTCAGTTAATTATTTTTTACAGTAACATTTTTTGCTTTAAACTAACAAGCATGGTGAACCATATGTGCATAAGATAACGATAAAAATGCCAATAGGTCCATAATGATCAGTACTAGTGCGGTTTCTAGTGTTGGGCTAGTGATGTTGTGTGGAAGTGTCAACAAGTTTGGTTCCATCTCCAGACGCCAACATATAACATTGCTATACTTGTCAGTCTGTGAGCTTAAACCTAACTTTCAGTCCAGCCAATACTTTCGACTGAAGTTGAGTATTATACTATCGGATCAAAACCCGCAAATACGTATTTCGTTGTGCGGTTTCTTGAAGCAAATTTCATTTTGATATTACAAAACGTCACACAGAAAATTAAAGGTTTTAATCTTACTTTGGAAGTACTGTTTCAAGTTATTCTTGGAGCGTAGTAAAGTCAAAACCCATCTATGTAGGTTTGTGTTGAGGGTTTTTTCAATCATACCTTTTTGC
Organism: Umimayanthus parasiticus; assembly: GCA_027575125.1. Taxonomy (NCBI): domain Eukaryota; kingdom Metazoa; phylum Cnidaria; class Anthozoa; order Zoantharia; family Parazoanthidae; genus Umimayanthus; species Umimayanthus parasiticus. The sequence goes on along the minus strand of JAOBRH011349027.1, from coordinate 4,851 downwards.
GGAAGAGAGCAACACTTTTGTCCACTCGAATACCACAGACAAATAACTGTTTTTTTCCTGTATTTTGATGCCGAAAAATGATACATACTCTTACATAAATGATGGACCTGCTCAGTGCACTTGGAAGTAACCCAAGCTTTTGTGTTCACATAGGAAACAACAGACATTTTAGTGAGTGGCAAAGCAGAAAACCATCTTGAGTTAGAATTTTGATAGACAAGCTCCAGTTTGATCAAAAGTAAATGCTCAAAAAATCAGAAGAATTTGGAGATGACGTTTTGAGCCGATAGGGCCTAACTTTAATACTTTGGGAATGGTAATCTTTTGATCAGTAGAAAAGCTAAGGTTTCTTTCGGTAGCATCCAAACCAATCCAAACAACTCAACTACGCATATGCAGCTTAGGTGCCAAGGAAGTAGCAGCAGTGGACAGCTGTTTCGCACTTGTTAGAGCTCGTCAGCTCTGCATAACCAAGCACTTAACAAGACACAAGGTCTTTATTCCACTTCCTTGGCACCTAAGCTGCACATGCGTAGTTGAATTGTATACATTTATTAGCAAAAGTAAAGACAATCAGTAAAAGTTAGACTCGTATTTGTCAATATGCAAGTAAATCACAAAACTACACCATAAAATTTATCGCTTTTCGGCGCACTCCGGCCATTGAGTAGAAAGCTGTACACTATCGGAACAAATCAACTAATAAAACTACTTGTTTTTCGAAAGTGAGATCTGTACGGAAAATATCAAACTGAGGTCTTGTTGAATAGCGAGGCCAAACGTCAAGACTGAAGTTTTTCTTATTGCCTTTATACACAGTTAGTTACAGGTTGAGAATTATATTACGGACATTAGATTACAGTTCAGAAATCACAATAGCTAGCACCAAATTACAATGTCAACTTGTTTACGTATAAGTGGATGCGTTATGTGCTCGAGGTCTAAGGATTATTACGTATCGAGGGCCACTTTAAGTCAAGACTGAAGTTTGATATCCTGCAAAGACCGATCGTTCGAGGTTAATACGTATTTTATTATATGGCAATCTCTTTTGTAACATCGTGTAAGTATTCTTTACTTCGCACACCCAGTTCTGTGCGAACGTATTCCGCATGCTCGTGGGGCATCACGGGAAATCCAGACCGCTCAAGACTGACCAATCAGAACGCACGAAGTATTTTTGCCATTTTATGACAAAAGATAAAATTTGTCCGCAAGCAACTGTTTACTATTCCTTTGGTGATTAACAAACGCGTTTGTAGTCGTCGTATGGCGCAAATATTCGCTTTGTTTATAATGCATGGCGTCGGAAATAGAGTGAAAAATGTTTCTGCTCGAAACTGTTTAGTATTCCTTAAACAGACACGTTTTTCGTCGTATGGACCATCAAACGCTTGCTTTGTTTATCATCGAACTTAGTAAACTAAAGACTAGAAATATAATAAAGGTATTTTCTCAAGCGCATAGAAGATATACTTTGCATTATTTAATTGCCTAAATTGGTATAACAATTGATCAATTTGGAGTGAAAATACAGATAAACAAACCATCACTTCTCTTTTACACAAAATATAACCTGTTCTATTTTTGAAAAGCTTTATTATTTTCAAACAAATATGTATTTTATAGATTGTGTATAAATATTTAACGAATGACACTGGAATATATAATAGCACGTTCTACAGGTGCAAATTTTCTGTAAAATACGAATAAATGTCCTAAGATAGGTAATCGCTTATCAAAACCAAACTGCACTCTATTTCTTGTAAGATAAAGCAAAACAAAAAAATGTGTGTATTTCCGGTCACATGATTCTTAAAATTAGGGTAGGTAGCTAGGATTATTTTTTATTTTTTGAAATAATTTTATTTACCTGAAGTACTTTTTATATATAAAAACTGAGCTGTGTCACGGCTCGTTGGTGCTTCATTTTCATTGGCTAACAGTTTGATCTCGGCTGACGTGTCGTCTGCAGCGCTTTTCGAAGCTTTTAGTAAAGGCAGTTTTACTATAGGTCGCAACAACAATAGACTTGAAACTGAACATTTTTCTGCGAGAAGAATCAATTGTAAAAAGCCAAAAACGACAATAAAAAAATATAGGGTCGGTGACCTAAACTTAGGGACGGTCGGTAACCGGAAACACACATATTTTTATGTTTGGCCTAACATTTTCTTTTTTAAAATTTTTGCGCAAATCTCAGCCTCAACTTTCTTATAAAAAAAAAAGAGAGTACCAAAAGAGCCTCGCTAGCTTGGTGTTGCACTCTTAGGTCGCTTTCCATTTGCCCGTTCTGGCCGGCAGAAAAGAACTGGTTTTGGTTAGTTTAAATGGAGAGGTCCAAGGTGCGCGCGTACAGCTTTTCCCGCCATCCTGCGTTTTGGCCGACCAGAGCGGGAGAACTGAGCTGCTCTGACCTACGAGCAGGCTGGGCCATTACATTTAGGACCAGTTGTTACATTTTTGCCTTCAACAGGAGACCTAATTCTACGTTGAACTAGACCTAGTAAATATTTGTACTGTGCTTGGGCTCTTCCAGGATTTATAGCATAAATTTAGAGGCTCGATTATCAATAAATTTTGCAACAAATATGCTTTTGCTTTTGTTAAAATCTACATGTTTTGTGCGGTTTTTGTTGAATAATCGAGTTATGCGAACTACCCCTGTTCTCGCTCACACTCTGTGTGCAAGAAAGTGTTGAAGTTGTTGTTTGAGTTTAGTGTTCTACAAGATATTCACATCAGCTTCTTAAATTCAAAATAAAACATATCTCAACATGTTTTTGTTAAGCAGATTACAAACACGTTCGGTTTTATTATCCAAATCGTACTGGGAAATGTGAAGTATAAAAATGTGTTTGATCACATGATTATTTATTCAAAGAAGATTCATTAAACCACCACAACCAATGTCAGTGAACGCTTGAAATCTGTTTTTAAACAATCATTTATATTTGAAACCCCATAAAACCACTAACTAGCTGATGATCATAAAAATCACTAACATTTTTAAAAAATAGATTTTTTGCCTTGAAGCCACTAGAACTATTGGTAGAAATACATCGTGGAAAATGGATGTCTAGCTCTTTGAAGTTAAACCCAAACAACAAAAAACGAATTCAAATGCGGAAGTTTACAATTTTAGTTTAGTAATAATTTCAAAAAAAGTATGTTAAAAATTTGCCTGAAGTTAGCTATATATTCGACTGAAGGAAGCATTTTTAAAACTAAGCAATTAGATTCTTATAGTTATATAATAAGCTTGTCCTACAGATATCAAGACTACGCTTACCTTTTCTACATGCAACGGCGCTTCCTCCATTTAGTTTGGTAGTTTCATGATCAGACAAAAAGAGTAATGGGAATGTCTCAAATCTTACCTCTATAAAGAATCGCGGGTGTTAGACCTTCAATCCCTATTGTTAAAAAGGTTTTCAACATCAGAAATATCCCAAGAATGCCGATTAATGTTGTCTTCGGTTGTTTCATTCCTTCAGAAAACGTCTAACACGGATCTACAACATTAATGTCACGATATTTAAAATCTGATTTGTTAAATGAAAAATAAGCTTCCGGTTAAATTGCGTGCTGTTAAGTTTAAAGTCTTTGCAAAGTCTCTCAAACTACACTAAGGCCGCACATTAAGGCCCTTACTCATACTTTACATAAAATTACGGCATTAAATACAGTAAGGTTTTGAAGGTACTAAACAAGAACGAATTAAAAGATGGTCATAGTTTGACGTATTTTGAATATTGATGAGTCTATCTATTATTATTATATTCCTTCGAAGGCTTTCAAAGACCGTAGAAAATGTTTTGAAAGGATTTTTATTAATTAAAACACTATATTTACTCTTTTGCAGTAGGTTTTAATAAGTGCAGTATTGTGTTGACGCTGTTTCAGGACTAGCAACTCAAAACTTAGAGCTCGTAAATTGCTTACTAGCCAAAATTTGACTTTCAAATACTGCAAAGTAGAATTACAATAACGGTGTTAGCTTCCAAATTTAAAAATCAATATAATAAGAAATTTTGGTAGAGTTTGGCAGTGGGCAGTGTGTTTGTTATTTTGAAAACATTAAGCTTGTGTTCTCTTCAAGTGACGGCCATAGACAGGTGTTCTTGTTTGATTCTAATTCATTTCTAATTTCTAGTTTCGCGTTAACAACTGATCATGAAATATACTGTAAATTTTGATCAGGTCAGATAAAAAATAAATATGGCTGGATTTACTGTTCCCAAACAGAAACATGACTATCAGCAATGTTATATCCATGGCATATATACATTTTCCACAAAGGAAAATTGGATTTTCTAAAAGATACTCGCTGAAATTGTACAAAAAGGCCTCATTTTGTCACAAAAAATGTTCACAAGCAATTGTTCTCTTCTCACAAAACGCGCTTGAAACTTTGTACTATAGCGTGATTTTGAAAGCCTCTTCGGGTCAATTTTTGTTTTACTTTTAAGAAACGCGCGAGTTTAACCCCTGGTGTTGGGTCTCAATTAATTACCACAACAGCTAGCTACTCTCTCAAATGTCTGTCGTTTAAAATGTCCAAAATATTTCAGATATTCAAACAGTTACGACTTTTATAAGAGCTTGAGACTGGAAAATTTGGGGATGGGAGTACTAATTGAACGACACCGTGCTTGTAGCTGTCGATAACCTTTTGGAAAATCCTGAAAGACATTTGCCCAAGTGAAGAAGAGCACCGGATATCTGGAGGGAGGGAATTCCGTAAGGAAGCTCCATCATAGCATATTGCTCTTTTCAAGTAGTTGGTAGGAGGGTTTAGCTTAGTTATCTGTTAGAGTATAGGGTGTGGCTCGATTTGTGAAAATGTTT
>JAOBRH011346805.1:0-12294 GCA_027575125.1 Umimayanthus parasiticus | reverse complement strand
CGATCGTCTGATCCAGATTATGTTTTAGCGTAGTAACAAGCCGTGAACGTGAATCTTGCTTTTGCATTAGAGTTTTTGCGGTAAGCTCATTGTCTGACCTTCAAATGAAAAAAGATTAACTCTTGTTAACATTTTATAATTTTATGTATCGCGAAAGTAGAGGGGACCAAATCTGCGGGGGGAGACCAAATCCGCGGGGGACCAAATCCACTGGGACACCGGATTTCCAAAATATTTTGCGATGAAGAAACATTTATGCACCAAAGGCGAAAATTTCTAAAGGCTCATCTCACCGACTACGAGAGTACTTCCCTTTTTGTACAAAATTGTCCTGTATATCTCGAAGGAGTCTTAAAAAATGCTCGTTGAGATAAAAAATGGTGCTGCGAAACTGTGAAACAATCATAAATTTATTAGTCAACTACCAACTGCATGGTATTAAAGTTTCGTCAGTTAAAGCCCATGCAAACGGGCGCAACTAATCACGACATTGTTGCGTGTTGTTGCCCAACATGTTGCGTCCGTTGGTATGGCCTAAAAGTTTGACCGGTTTCAAACTACAGGCAACAAGTGCCAACATTGTGGTTCCATGCAAACGGACGCAACATGTTGGGCCCAACAATATGCGTGTTGTTTGCCAACAATGTTGCGCCCGTTTGCATAGGCCTTTTAAGGCCCATTTAAAGGGATGCAACATTGCCCAGCATTGTTGGACACAACATGTTTGGCAATGTTGGATAGTGTTAGGAGCACTAGTGTTTGAACGAAGCCAACACCATCAAACATGTTGGATCGTTACCAGGGCTCACGTACGTTTTGGTTTGTGATCGCTTGACTCTGGGTACGAGATTTCATCACGCGATCGTTTTTGTTTTTTAAAAAACAAAACATGGCCGTTCAACATTTTCCGAAACACAGTTTAAGTAAACAACCAAACAAATGGAAATTTATATTACTTTAATATCATCGTGTTTTACAAATTGTACAGCGCAATGGTAAACTGCTAGCGAATAACAACTTTGAACAATTATTTTAAATACTTGGATTCTTGTGTCAGGCATATTTACATGCAGTTCGATCAAGTAATCCTCGATTAAGTTTTGCTAAGGTAATATTTAGTCTTCTTAAATTGTACATAATAACTACTTACGGAGCACTCTACCACATGCGTTGATAAAAGATTATCCGACAATCGAAAATAAAATCTTTCCTTGTCAATACTATACTCGAAACAAAATTCAAACAAAATGGCGGCTCTTTATACGAACGCTGTGCGTTCTGGGATAACAATGCCCTCGCTTTGACGTACGCGGAGAGATTGGGTACCAGTGAATGTCCACAAGTGCACATGCTGGAAGAAAAATGTTGGCCGATGCTAGATGAAAAGTTTGACAGAAATCAAACTTCATCCAAGATTTTCCAACACGATCCAACACTGCCCAACATGTCCCAACATGGTGTTTAAACGATGACAACATGTTGCGGCCAACAATGTTGGATGATGTTGTCCCAACATGTTGCATCCGTTTAAACGGGCCTAACATGTAACTTGTTCTTTTTTTAGCTCTTGTCTCACTGTTGTCCTGTTTGTCTTCTGTGTTGATGTGGTAGCCTGGAAGTACTTTAAAAATGAATCGGCTCTCAGGCTAAGAGTTTTCTGCATGTTCATAAATTTTTCTTCACCAGAGAAACTTAACTTAACATAAAATACATCAGTGACATTTTGTGCATCTTCGGTTATGTCAAACTCAGGTGGTTAACTCGAACTTTTTCTCGTTATCCGGGATAGCTGTAGACTACTGTTGCATAGAGCTTCTCAGAACTCTTTTCAGAATAAATAAATTGATAGATAATATTTTGCATAGAACTGAGCTGGTCAAGCTTAGCCAACTAAAGCTGTGTTATTAATATCTGACAATTTTTTAAAATAGGCCATTTAGCTGGTGTAGGTACCTAAAAATTTGGCCTTCTCAGTTTCAGGTGGGGGCATACAGTGCTATGAATGCAGCAACACCACATCGCAGTCAGGTGTAATGCCAAACTGCAATATCAGTGGAAAAAACAATACGTGTCTCGATGATGAAGATCGTTGTCTGGTGATGAGAACCAGTACGATTGACAGAGACAAAACAGAACATGAGTTCCGACGGGCCTGTGCTAACAAAGACGCTTGTGCGAAAACTTACTGCGAGAACACAATGATAAAGATCCTTAAAAAAGCCACCTGTCAAATTAAATGTTGTACAGAAAAGCTTTGTAACACTGGAGACGTATCAGCCGTGGTTGGTGACGACGTGTCGGCCGTGGTTCGTGATTCGCCCACGTGGTGGTTACTGATTCTCTGTTGTATTATACTACAGTTTTATTACGAACAGTAGTTGAACTGTAGTTGAACAGTAATTGAACAGTAGTTGAACAGTAGTTGAACCGTAATTGAACAGTAGTTGAACCGTAGTTGAACAGTAATTGAACTGGATGAGTCAAGGTAAGAGGTAAATCATTATCAATCAAGTGGTAATATCCAACCGTTCTTTCTAACAAAGAAAATGAATGGGTGGGTTATTATATCAGTGAAGATATACTTGTGGTTTATGCACAACGGGAAGTATAGTAAGGGATTTAAAAGCTTTTGAAGGGAAATCTTGTGCGAAAATATACAGTGCAGAACATACCAATGATACGCAATTCATGAACTGGTTTATATATGGATAAACGGAAAGCGTAGTCTGACAATGTAATTAATTTTAGATTAAGTAACGGGAAGTCTTTTGTCATGAGTTGTGCAATGTCTTGGGGTAATTGCTCAGTTTTACTTTTTTATGAACTGTTTATGAATCAGTCATAAAATATTCTTTTTTTCATTTCTATGTAACCTTTTTAAAAATAAATAAATAAATATCTCTGTGGATTTTTCTGTCTTTAAGCTCAGAGATAAAAAAATGTGTACTTTCTTTTTTGTCACTCATATCGCTTTTGAATATTCAAGAAAGAACTCGCAAAAATAATTGTTGTGACAAAAGAAGAAAACACTCAAATCTGAAGGGAGTTCACTGAGTTAATTGCACAACAGTTACGCGGGGTAGTAGAAAAAAGGGAAACTATTCAACCATAAACATAAACATTTTATGGGGGTTATTTATAGTACTCCTACCCCACCCCGAAGTTTTTTCCGATTTAGGATCTGAAGCGCTGTACCGATTTTAAATGCAACTTTCGGTACCCGCAGGCCAATTGCAAGGAAATCGTTTGACGTTAATTGGATTTATGCAAAAGTTTGCTTCAAAACCGGACATATTTTTTGGAAATTAGTTCTATTTTCATTTACATTTTCTTCATTTCCTTCCGAGTCACTGTGCATTGACCAGGATGCATTGCATAAAGCAACCAAGATGCATTGCGCTTCAGGATTACTTGCTGCGACAGTAGTTATTGTTTCAGAGTTTCTTGGTAGCGTTGGCAGGGTGTAGGTCATGTGACAGCAGCAAGAACCACGAGGTAAACAGCAACACACAAAGACACTGCTTTTCTTCAAATAATCTTTTCTTTAAGAAGATTGAGTTTGAGCTACGAACACACTGTGATTGAGGATAATAAACTTTTATTTCTATGGAAAATGAGTATAAGTGTTACTTAACTATAAAATCGGCCGAAAATCTTTAATATCCATATTCATCATTAAAATATGTAATAAATAAAACTTTAAAAGCATGAAGCGTTCTTTCGTTTTTGACTTGGAAACTGTTAAAAATGCACTATTTTAATGGAAATATCATTTTCAATACAGTACCAAAATGAAAACTTTAGGAACGTTAGAGGCGGAAGTCCCAAAAGATTTGAGAACATCCAGGGGTAATCAGTCTTGAACACCAAGCGAAGCCAAGCCAAGGGAGGTGAGTGTGAAAAGAAGTGGAGATTTTGTACCACAATCCTTTGCAAAAAACATTTTTTCAAAACTCCACCTTTCTACTATTGTGTGGTGATCCTCGTTCTGACAGCTCGACTTCAGACTTCCTTTGCTTGATAGTATTTTATTGTTTTCTACACTGTAGGCTAATGTTCTCCCGAGGAAGACCAAGCAACACAAACTGTTAATTACAAAAAATCTTTCAATTTCAGAGAAACGAAATACTCGAGCATTTAGTACTATAAGGCGGTTCAGATTTATGTCTTCGATTTGATAACTTTTAAAAATTTAATTTAGCTTCTTTAGCTTTTTTATTGGACTTCAGTTGTCGTAAGTTGCTTATTGATCCTTATTGTGATAAACTGACAGGCTACTAAAACAGCAGATAATTAAATAAGCAAGTATACTGCGCCAATGGTCTGTTATTGCCTTTAATTTGTGATACCGCCTTTTCTGTTGTCTAACTAGGAGTGTTGCGTATCATCCTTAATTCTATGTTACATTCTCAGTTGTGCCGAGGGTGTTCCCATTCTGGAAGACTATCGCTTTCTAAAAATAATAATTTGGTTTTTTGCATTTCCTGGCGAGTGAGTTAGTATGTCCTCCGTCAAAAATGGGTGTAAAACTGATGTCAGGTTTAGAGTGTTAGCCGTTCGTCAAAGCAAACGATTACAGTCTTGATGGCCGTCAATTTAGGCAAGACACGATATGAAATACGTGTATGTCGCCAGATACTCTCGATAAATGTATGTCGGAAGCTAAGCTGTGTTAAACAACAAATTGTAACAGACTGCTGAAGCAGCAGGTAAAACACAACAAGCTGGTCGTTACGACAGAAAATAGTGATTGTTGATACTGATGTCAATATTAACAACGACCGTAGTTTTTGAATCAGAATGTTTTGAAACAACCTTTTGTTGTAAAGGTATACACAACTGCTATCAGTATAAGACCAACTTAAACTGGTTTTACTGATCGATATTTTCTTATTTTCATTGACGAACTAAAACTGCCCTACAGCATATTTTCATCAATATCGTCAACAATTTAAAAAATCAGATCGTTTTCAAAGTTCTGCTTCTAAACTGTAAGTGTAAGATATCGAAAAAACTGGCCTTGCTCCTAAACATTTTCAGAAATTGTCCAGTGACGATCAGCCACTGGAAAATAGGACAGGTCGTCAATTTCACTCTTCCTTTTAAAACTAGCACAATTTCTATTATAATTTACAGAAAAAGCATATTATTTCAATTGCAACATACGCTTTGTAAAGCTCGTTTATCAAAGCCGGGAGTTTGATGCATTATAAGCAAACTTATTAACTTGTACTCCGGCCCAGAACACTTCCACCTGCAAGTAACTTGAAGTTCACTCCAAGAAACCACGTTACACTATTTCACAGTGACCGCCCTTCTACAGAAAGAGATTCGTGTCTGAGCAGTTTGAGTTAATCGGCATTTCAGCTTCTTCATTTCAATATGGCCAGCATCTCCAATTTGTGTTTTCACAACACTGTCAGCAGCCAGGATTTACTACAACATGCTAAAATGTTTCCCAATATGATTGACAGATGCTTTCCAATTTCCCATGCTAAAATATCCGCGTTTGGGACAATGTCCGCAGGCTACTGTGCTAAATCAGGGTGGTGCTGCGTGGAGGAATCTGTAAAAACACAGTAAGTGTTGAAATAAGAATTGTGGTGCAATACATCCAGAAGAACAACCTGTCCAACACCATGGCAAAGTATTTCCAATCTTCCTGGTTGTACTCAATGCGTTCACGCTGACGAATGTTGTCCGCCAAAACCTTAATTTCATCAGTCATTCTTGAGTCGACTGCTCTCTCGCGTATGCCACGTGGTGACCCAATGGGGGACCCAGTCCCGATTAATCTGCCATCAAAGAGCCTTGTTTCCTCGGGACTGTTCAACCGGTGAAGATTTCCCTTGGCACTTGCACAACGGTTGCAGTGGCAGCTTATTGAAGGGGAAAACCCCAATTCATAGTCATATCCATGTAAAGGGAGACCCCTTCTCTTGAACTCGTTGTAGTTTCGTTCGTTAAATGACTGCTGCATTCCGGCTTTCCGATCTTTTTCGTTAGGACGGCGAACACAGAGGATGTACCCCAGCCATCGTAGGACGACGATCTTTGCCCAGATGGGTACTTCCACGCTTGAGCTGCTGGATCCTCGGTAGTGGATGTTCAACACGAAGCAAGTGAGGATCAGGGAGATGGAGATCTCGGCCATGATGATGATGTAGAACACTCCCAGAAGGGGAATAGTCTCCGAGTTGCGCGGGAGGCTCTCTCCTACCAGTTGCAAGAAGACGGCCATTGCTAGCAGTACGGTGATGCTGAGAGTGATGCGCTCACCAGACTCCGGGGGTAGAAAGAATCCTAGGAGTATCATGGATAGGATGATCATGCAAGGAACCACCAGGTTGAAGACGTAAAACAGCGGCTTGCGTTCGATCTCAATGGCCAAGGTGACATCAGCGAGAGGGTGCGCGCAACACTCGTACTGCTCTGCGCTGCGAATCTTCAAGGCGTTCACCAGGTCCCACTCGGCGCTCTTCACATACTTGGCTGAGTAGGTTGGGGAGTCTTCTGCCGTCATGTCCAACTCCACAACCTGCGTCAATGCAAAGGCAGTTGTAAACACCACATTATTGTGGGTCAATCCAGGTTTCTGGGAAATTACCCACCCACCCCTCCCAGAAACCTAAAGATGAGCCTAGCTCCAACCTTAACTCTAATCCTAACCTAAGAGAGGGGTGGGTGGGACATTTCCTGGAAACATGATCTGGTGATCTCAACCACCCCTCCCATAAACCTAAAGATGAGCCTAACCCCAACCTTGACTCTAACCCTAACCTTATGGAGGGATGGGTGGTTCCCAGAACTTGGATTGATCTAAATAGATTGTAATGTGCTACTATGAATGTTGTTTCCGGCCTAAATCAAATAGAAGACACAACCAGCTATACAACTGTAGAGTGTTTGTATTAACTCCCAAAAGACATAAAAGACAAAGAACTCGGCGGCCATGTTGGTGTACTAAACAACAGAAGGTGATTAATATTTCTACTGTTAAGAGAACACCAACATGGCGGCCATGACATCACGTGAAAACGCTACATAGATTCAATGGACTGTATTTGTCTTTAAAATTATAGATCTTTTATGAATTTCATCTTAGTTAGTCTCCTAAGCTGTTAGATGAAGTAAGGGATGTAAAAATGACAGCAAGAAAAGGTAATTAATTTAGGTTAATTAGGTTAACTAAATAATCATTATTATTATTATTATTATTATTTATCATTATTATTATTATTATTATTATTATTATTATCATTATTATTATCATTATTGTTGCTGTATATGCTATGGACATTGCGAGCCTGACAGGAAAAGAAACTCAATGTATTCCACATGCGCTGTCTCCGTCGCATTTTGCGCATCACCTGGCAGGACAAAGTTACTAACAACAGTGTCCTGGAGAGAGCTGGACAAACACACTGCTGAAACAGAGACGCACACGCTGGCGGGGCATGTGGTACGCATGGACAGTGGCAGGATTCCCAAGGATCTCCTCTATGGTGAGCAAGGCAAACGCCCGACTGGCAGACCCCAACTGCGACACAACGATGTCTGCAAGAGGGACTTGAAGGCCATGGATGTCGACCTCACCACATGGGAAGCTGCAGCCTCAGATCGGACTGCCTGGCGGCAGACTGTGCCGAAAGGCCTGTCCAGCTTCGAACAGTCACTCACGCAGCAGGCTGAGGCAAAGCGTTAGAGTAGAAAAGCCCGAGGCCAGGCAGAACGACCGGCAACGGACTTCACCTGCGTCAAGTGTGGAAGGGACTGCCACTCCCACATCGGACTTTCCAGCCACACCCGACGCTGCACAAGAATAATCACCCAGAGCGCAACTCCATAGTCTGCCAAGACTGACGGATGCCTATCATATCCTATTAAATTAAATTAGTAGTATTATTTCTATTATCATTCTTATTATGTTTTTCGAACCTCAAATGTCCACGATCCAAACTTCATTTTGCAAATTTGCCTGTCAAAAGGGAAGTACGTGACGTCAATCTTGCAGGTACTGGTGAATGAGGCGGGGCAGTACCAGCGGTTTGTCCCATCGGCGGCTACGATCACTGGCGTCTTGTATTTCTCTGTTCCACCGCTGAACTGACTGTCGGCACTGATGGACGTGTAAAATAATTAGCCACCTTATCAACGAGGAGAGGAGTCTTCTAGTCCCTATGAAGGCCACTTATACATATATTCAAGTTTATCATCAGTGCACGCACTGACTTTTCCTAACACACTGACTCTTTGTTTTTAACTTTCTTTAACGAAGTAAATGCTTGACTCAGGAAATGAAGTCTCAGTTTCATTTAATGTGGAAAAAGAGTCATGGAAAAACTAATTCGACAGTTTGCGATAAGATTTTTCGTTGTTTCTTTCAATTTTGGCACACAAAGAACATGTTATGCGCGAGTTGATTGGGGTAATTTTTCTAAACAATTGTGTTGGGCTTGACTCGGTAGAAGAGTATGGGATTAAAGTACCAGACTACAAGAGTGCCCTCCCTCACTGAAGTTTGGAAGGTTTCTGATAATAAACCGGTTATTTTGTTAAGCGGCTATATTATTATTATGAACCAGAAGCAAACCTTCCAAATTGTAGAGAAAAACTACAGTTTACCACTTCTGATTGAAAATTGATGATGAATTGAGAGTTCCAAAAATGCAAATACAAGTGACTTTCATATAGCTTGAGTTTTGAGTATCCCAAGATATAATTGCTGCAGTTTTAGTGATTTTAATTCGATGTAACTTAATAAATGGTTCATAAGAATCACACATTCTTGATAAACATGCTGATTAACGTTGACAAGCTCTTCGACTACCTTGTGGGATTGGTGAGTAGCTATAAAAACAAATAGCTGAGTTTTAATGACATGGGCTGAGAATATACATAAATGAAAGTAAAATTAAGAGACTTTGTATCGGCTTCGAAAGTGCCCTTTTTCGTTCTAAACTCGTTGTTTGATTCCTATTTTCATTAATTCGTCAACTTACTTCAATACCTCTATTTCTTTCTAAAATGACAAAATAAAGTTTGTATTTTATTTTATTTTGTATTTATAAAGTTGTGAGTTCCAATTTCAATTTCGGCGTATTTGTATATATTGGCATCTCCCCATTATTTCAATGTTGGGCATAAATTGTTATAAAGCAAGACAATATGTATACATAACACACTCTCTGACTGGCTAATGAGCGGAAAAATAATACCTAGGCTAAAAACACTTGTTTTCATTTCCTATTTTATATACGGCCTCTGTAATACGGTGGCTTAGTTGTGTCTTTAGAATGTAATATAACACTCTACCGTTGCAGGACACTTGTCAAGCAAGATATAGGAAATTTTCCCATGCTCTGCAACTTCTGCAGTGACGTGACGTCTACACCACAGTGAAACACTCACAGTCGTTCTATAAAGCCTAATTATAAACATGTGGATCTATAAGCAAGGAGGCTTATATACCCAGGGACTTATAAGGCAGGGTTTGATAATAATAATAATAATAATAATAATAATAATAATAATAATAATCATAATCATAATCATAATCATAAAATAATAATAATAATAATGATAATAGTAATGAACAGGGGGTCAAATTCGTCTGGCGCGAGAGAACCCACTAACTTACAACAATGATGCATAATGAACAGTACTAGAGAAGATAACGACCTGAGGGAGACCAGAGATGGTCTCTCGTCCGGCAGTGATGACGTGAACGGACAAGCACCACTCAGTCGTCAACAAGCGACTGGACGTAGAAAGTGGAACAATGCATTGTATCGAGTTGTAATGGAATGCTATTTTCAGAGTAAACCAGAAGGTACAGGAAGAGAATGCTGAACAGTTGGCTGAACAGGGGAATGTTCAGGGTGTTTGAGTAAAGCACGAGCAATTAGAAGCAACAACTGGCTCTCCGCTGTCTAGGTAGAGGAGACAAAGCGGCATGTGCATAGCGTGGCAGATGACGAGCATGATGAAAGCGAGGAGGCTGCAGACAGTGATGGAACGAATGTGCATCAAGAACCTGGTGCTGAGCATGGAACGGAGAGGGAGGATAGCGAGAAAGTAGCGTAACATTTTCGACTCCTGAATGAGGAAGGCATATCAGAAAGGCAGCGAGATATTTTGAATGACATTAAACTGGCTCTAGAAGAAGATGAGGGAGAACAGCTGAGATCATTGAAACATGTAGAGAGAAAGGAACTCCGTGAGGCGGCCCAAGAAGTGAATAATGTACTAGCGCACATTCAAACAGCTGATATAACCGAAACCAATCGGGTAGTGCAGGCCGCAGCTATCGTTGTAACGCGGAGACTAGATATAAAGAAGAGAACCACCGAGGCAAGAAAGGAACCTTTATGGAAGAGAAGAAAAAACGCAGAAAAGCGAACCTAGCAATGGCTTGGATTGATTGCCGTAAGGTTTACGTTATGGTGCCGCACTCCTGGATACTGGAAACGCTAGAGCTTACTGGAATAGCTCTTAATATTCAGCGATTAGTACGGGAGGGTATGGTAAACTGGAAGACGGTGCTGACAAAAAACTGGCCAAACGTTAGGAGAAGTCAAAATCCAGCGAGGCATTTTCCAGGGTGACAGTCTATCACCCTTTCTGTTTGTCGTCTGCTTGATACCGCTATCAATTGTCTTTCGAAGCTCCAAAGGAAAGTACCAACTAGGAAAGATGCTGGGTCCCTTAGCCATCTGCTGTACACGGACGACCTGAAGTTGTATGGAAAAGATGAGCGCAAAGTTGACTCCCTAGTGAACACTGTCCAGGTAATCAGCAGTGATATCGGCATGGAATCCGGCCTTAGGAAGTGTGGTGTTTTCATTTTAAAGAAAGGGAAGGATGTGAAGTTTGAAGGAATTTATCTCACAGAGGGTTAAAAGATAAACAAAGTGGAGGATGATGGATACACATATCTTGGGGTTCTTGAGTACAACAACTTACTACATGAAAGAATGAAGAATGCGTTGAGAAGTGAATACTTCCGCAGAATGAAGAAAGTCTAAAAATCGAAGTTAAATGGAGGAAACACCATACGGAGCCGGGATAATTGACTGGACAAAAGCTGAGCTGTAGAACATGGATATAAAGACAAGGAAACGGATGACAATCTATGGAATGCTCCACTTTCGGGCGGATGTGGACCGCTTTGTATCTTCCAAGACGATCAAAGTTGAGGACTGCGTAGGTGCGGAAGAGATAGGCTTGTCCAATTATATCCAGAACAGTGAGAAATCGCTTCTTGTGGCGGTGAGGAATTAGAGTTCCCCAAGTTCAGAGAAAGATGAGACTGCTATGAATTTTTTAAAATTTTTAAATTTTTAAAATTTAAAAAGGAAATGAAGATGAAAAAAAGACAAGACAACTGAAAAGCTAAATAATAACATGACCTAGACCTTACGTCAAACTGAAGATGTCAGGGACGAGGTATCATAGAACTGGATGATGAGAGGAGACTTGAAGAAAGAAGAAAGAGACAGAGGGGCTGATTACAGCAGCCCAAGAACAAGCTTTGAGAACAAATGTGATCAAAACAAAAATCGAGAAACAGCAGCTCTCTCCTTTATGTAGAATATGCTGTGTGAAAGTCGAGACGGTGGGTCACGCGCTGTGTGAATGCAGTAAGATGGCACAAATGCAATACAAGCACCGGCATGACAACGTTGCCAGGATTTTGAACTGGGCAATCGCGAAACAGTATGGACTTGATATCGCAGAAAAATGGTATGAGCACAAGCCAGAACCGGGTTATCGAAACTGCTAACATAAAACTCCTGTGGGACTTTACCATTCAGACGGACCGTGAAATCCAAGCCAGGAGACCGGACATAATACTGGTAAACAGGAAAGAGAACGAGTACATCGTAATTGACATTGCTGTACCTGGAGATGCTAGTATCGCAGACATAGACAAAGAGAAAGAGAAGATCCAGAAGTACCAGGATATTAGAAGAGAAATTGCACATCAAAACGTATGTGGCTCCAGTGGTGGTTGGTTCACTAGGCATGGTTACCAAGAACCTTGTCAAGCACATTGGGAAGATTGGAATCCCAACAAAAATTGAACTCCAGTGCTAAAAGCAGCATTACTTGGTTCTGCAAGGCTCCTTAAAAATGTGCTTGAGGCCAAAGGCTGTGAGATACAGCCTGCCCTCAATGTACTAACAATGGACCAGCAGCTATCTAAGCTGAGAAAAAAATAACACAATAATAATAATAATAATAATAATAATAATAATAATGATAATAATAATAATAATAGTCATAATCATA
>JAOBRH011345695.1:0-12294 GCA_027575125.1 Umimayanthus parasiticus | reverse complement strand
CCCTGGCTATTGACCCTGGTTGTACCCACAGTTGACCCTAGCTATTGACCCTGGTTGTACCCACAGTTGACCCTAGCTATTGACCCTTGTTGTACCCACAGTTGACCCTAGCTATTGACCCTTGTTGGTCCCACACTTGACCCTAGCTATTGACCCTTGTTGTACCAACAGTTGACCCTGGCTATTGACCCTCGTTGTACCCACAGTTGACCCTGGCCATTTAACTTGATTGTACCCTTAGTTAACCATGGCTATTGGCTGTTCTTGTACCCACGGCTGTCCCTGGCTATTTGCCCTGATTGTACTCATAGTTAACGATGGCTATTGACCCTCGTTGTACTTATTGTTGACCCTGGCTATTTACTTTGATTGTACCCTTAGTTTACCATGGCTATTGACCCACACTGTACCCACAGTTGACCCTGGCTATTTACCTTGATTGTACCTTTAGTTAACCATGGCTATTAACCCATGTTGTACCCACGGCTGTCCCTGGCTATTTACCTTGATTGTACTCTTACTTAGCCATGGCTATTGACCCTCGTTGTACCCACAGTTGACCCTGGCTATTTACCTTGATTATTATATACCTTTAGTTAACCATGGCTATTAACCCATGTTGTATCTACGGATGTCCCTGGCTATTTACCTTGATTGTACCCTTAGTTAACCATGGCTATTGACCCACATTGTACCCACAGTTGACCCTGGCTATTTACCTTGATTGTACCTTTAGTTAACCATGGCTATTAACCCATGTTGTACCCACGGCTGTCCCTGGCTATTTACCTTGATTGTACCTTTAGTTAACCATGGCTATTAACCCTAGCTATTGAATTTTGTTGTACCCATAGTTGACCCTAGCTATTGAACTTTGTTGTACCCACAGTTGACCCTAGCTATTAACCCTTGTTGTGCCCACAATTGACCCTGGCTATTGACCTTTGTTGTAGCCACAGTTGACCCTGGCTATTGACGCTGGTTGTACCCACAGTTGACTCCAGCTATTGGATATACTTGCTAGAATCTTATCATGTATGCGAGTTTACTTACAGCTGGATTTTAAGTAGCTCGAAAATTTTTAATATTTTTGTTATTTCTTCAACGCATTATGGGTAAAATTCGACCCAGTTATTTCTATAATGGACTTCTCAAAATATTTTGGCCACTGTATCGAGGAATACGGGCGGGAAAATTGGTAAAATGAAAAGAATCTCTTCGCCACTATACAAACAAGCCAGTATGTAGTTATAAAAAACGAATTCTGGCACAGCGGGGCAATTGCCCTCCTCCTAATATCAGGTGGGCAATTCCCCTCCTGCCAAAGATTCCGGTGGTTAATCCTCCTGACTACTTCTGGATTCTGGCAGAAGGTTATTCTACTTCCGGTTTTTGAGACTTCCAGTTTAGAGACTTCCGGTCTGAGATAAACTATAAGTTCATCTATTTCAGGAAAACATTCATTTTTTTCTTTTTAATAAAATGGATAAATAGAAAGTCATAGCATTAAAGTCAATTGCTAAAGAACCACCTTACATGAAATATTGCGAACATGGAAGAATGAAGTATCAATGTAAGGACTGTGGTAGAAATCAGATAAGCTTTCACAGTTGACGGAAACACTTTTGTGTGGACTGTGGTGGAAGACAGATATGCTGTCACGGTAAACGGAAATCTTCCCACAAAGACTGCGACAGCAGTCAGATTTGTCCTCATGATAAACATAAATCTTATTGTAAAGATTGCAAAGGATCCCTAATTTGTGAACATGGTAAACAGAAATCTTCCTGTTAGAAGTGTAATGATCCAATAAAGTAACTATTCAGAGTTTGGCTGTGTAATACGAGACGAAGCGACTGAAAATACAACAAACGACTCAGACAGCTTCATCGATAAGTGCTATCTGAAAGGACTGATTAAAGATCTCGATACCTGTTCTTATGAAGACTGATAAGTCAAACTTCAATATATAGATTTTCAAGATGATCTCGCTCTATCTTAAGATTAAATAATTCTATACGACACATTAAGAGTAATTGTTGATAATAATTGTTGTTAATACGACACATTAAGAGTAAATGTAATTGTTTGAAGTGCAGCAACCTGAAAAAATCTAAGAAGTAAAGCGCCCTTTCAACAAACAGAAACTGAACAATTAACAACATCAAAAGCTTTCGATTTCGTTACCCTTGGCAATGAAATCAACAAAGACTCCAGGTAACATACGCTCTTATAGGACTAGCATTTGCATTGACGTTACTGCACTCCCTTAACAACCAACAAAAACATTTCAAACATTCCTCTCCACCATAACAACCGTGCATTCCACATCGACCTTAAACCTCTGAATTTGCCCACAAATGTCGAAATAGCTTGCCATCTCGCGGGTTCAACTCGCAAACGGGTATTGCTTACCACTGACGCGTGTTTTTCATCTACTGAATATGAGCCAAACCAATATATCTGTCGATGTCAAAAAAGCAAGATTGATTTTATGGGAAGGAGTTTTTGTTTTTATTGTTGACGCTTCTTCTGAAACATCACAGGTTGTTTACTTTTAGACTCTTTATGCCCCGACAAAAGTTTAACTTTACGATTTCCTAAGTTGTGTTTAATTCCGACAGGTCTTATTCTATATTTACATCTAAGTTTACACCTATATTTCATTGTCGGAGACGCAAGTTTCAGCAAATTTTTAAAACCGACTTTATTCTCAGTATTTAGAACCATATTGGAAGACATCAACCACGTACCCGGACTTATTGCAAAATCGAGTTTTACTTTTGCCTTAATTGAAAGCTGAAACCTCTGAACAGACTTTGAAATTTCAGGTTGTCGGTTGAAGTCCTCAAGCAAAAACCAAGAATTCACGCTTTACTTCCTGCGCTCTCCCAGTTTCACCCAAAATAGTACTTCTATAAACATTGACTTGAGTCCCCAACACGCAATACGTGAAAACGTCGATAGATTGATTTATTCTCGCTTATCCTGCCTTTGTCAAACCATAAGAAACAGAAGTTATGAAGTATTTATATTGCTTTGCACAGTCAGAATTCGATATCTATTGTTTTTAATCCCGTTGCTAGCTTTCCCGCCTTCATCAGATAATTTCGAAGAACCCGGATAGAGACGGGGCCTTCCCTCATAAACAGTACAAAAACAGCCCCTAAACCGTTGTTTTTCCCACGGTTAGAGCGAAGGTCTGAATTTGGGTTAATCCCGAATTCCGAACACAACGAATTAAGAGACAAAAAGTTGTATTTATTGTCTGTTTGGCTAAAAACAGGGTCGTCAGGCAAAGCCACTGAACTTTGCGCACCATCCATCTCAAATAACATCCTTCTAGTTGTGAAATATACATAACAATAGAAAAGATCTGGCTTGTTTAGGCAGCAGTTATTCGCTGTCAGTGACGTTATTGATCCCATTCATCATTTTGTCTTCGAATAACAAACGATAAGAAACTCCACAAGCTGCAGTAAACAAAACAAAGCGAAATTGAGATGTTGAGCGAAGTAATTCATATCAGGATCAGCCAACCATCTTCTGGGCTCTTTACCGCTGCGGTGTGTGATTTTGCTATTACCGAAAATATCGCGAAATGTGCAAGGAAAGGATTTATCAGTTGTTCCAAAGATATTTTGCTTCACCAGCCTGTTGAACAAAGGATGTTCTTTGTTGCTAAAAGAAACTGCAGCTACATTTAATTTAGGTTTTGGGTTTAAAATCAACTCTAACGTGAAATCGGAAGCGAGATCTAATTCTCATTTCATTTCACCTGAGAAATAAGTGCTGCTTCGAAAATTACTCCTATCGAATACCGAAATCTCTTCGGCTTTACCAACAAACATCACATTCTGTTTGCCGAAGAAAACTTCTGTTGTGAGTTTTGAAAAATTAGCGTGGGGGTAGCTCTCTTTGAAACGTTTCCACAAACCCATTAGGCTATTTTCAATCACATGGAATCTTTGATTCCGGGACTTCAAGTTCTAACGAATTCTGAGTTATATGGTGGTGGCCTGAGATCTTCACAATATCTTGCTCTGTGAGCAGGTCAGAAATCAAAGTACAACTGAAAAAGCAGTGACAGTCCAATTTCAGGTCTCGGGAGCCTGCAATTTTTTCATCATTTCTGATCGAATCCGATATTTTACCTCGTCCATCTTTAATTAGTTTTTTGTTATTCGAATGGAGTTTTTAATTTCTTTATATTTACGGACTTCGCTTTGAATTAACAATAATTCCTCATGGTTAATCTTGCTGTCCTTTAACGGATTAGAAACCAAATCTTTCAATGTGTTTAATTTTGTGGAGCAAACAGAGACTGTCTCAAGATGTTTATTCAGCTTAGGAGAGAATTTCTTTGCGATTGTTTTGGTCAAAACACTGCCAATTCCGCAAAAACAACCAATAGAAGCTAGAAAAATCCCGACAGGAGTCCTGATACCAGTTATTTCTGCACCACCAACACCAGACCCACTTAATAAACTGAGAGAGTTCCGCTAACAGCATTAATTTTCATTAAGACGCTGTAAGAACGCTTATATTTCTTGTGTATTCTTTCGCGATCTTAAAGTTCTTTTTCAAGATATGACAAACATTTCGACGCTTCATGAAGTCTGAAGTTGTTTCCGTCAGTAGCTATAAAAAGCAGATTTTCGGACAGCAGGGTAATTACCATAAATCCAAAAATTTCAAAAGATTCTGGACAGCAGGGTAATTACCATATATCCAAAAATTCAAAAAAATCCAAAAAAACCCAGAAAATCCAGATATGGGAGGTCATGGAAAATCCAGCAAAAATATATAAAAAATCAATTTTATGGCGCAAAGCGCAGCGGGCCATTTGTGAAATTTCACAAGAAATCTAGATAATAGATTTATTTTACAAATCTATACAAAATGTCCTACATCACTATCCAGTTTCAGTTTCAGTTTTTTGTTTTGCCTGTGTTTCACATATAATCAATATATTCATATTTCCATAAACTCAAATCAAGCCAAATCTCACTCGACGAGGAAGAACAGAAAAGATCAAAAACTGGATTCAAATACGACCTCAACTGCAATACTTTATTATGAAGGTCCATTAGAATTACTAATGAAACGTAAACTTAAAATTTTCAACTATGATAAAGATTTCCGCATACGTCTTGATGTGGATGAAACTAACGAATAACTCTTTGAATCTATCGAGGAAAAAATAAACAAAGGAACAGGTTTAAAAGAAAGAGTGAATCTGATAAAGGGACAAAAATATCAAAACGTTTGTCCTAAACTCTACACAGATGACAAAGGAAAAATAGCAACTACTTTCTGTGAAGTAGAGGGTCGTAAAAAGAAACTTATTTAAGATCCATAAAAATGACTGGGTGTTCCTTTCACTGGAAAAATCTTATTCAGCATCAGTAGTGTATTCTCAAGGAAAAACTCAAAGACTATTACACTATTCGCAAAAGAAGTACTAGCTCTTAAGAAAGAAGAAACAGAACCAACAGAAAGTAACCTAATTCCGATAGATTCTGATGAAGATGATGATTAAGCTTATTTCAAATTTAAATTCGATGAATTTAACTTTGTGTTTCACGTCTGAACTATAGTTCTCGGAATCTCTAAGTAACATTCAAGCGGATGTCTTAAGCAGAGGCATAATATTGAGTATTATTCTTAAGGTTTGATTTCATGACCTCCATTAAACGCATCTGCAACTACAAACATATGAGAAGTTATATTTCCTGATTCACCAACTTTACGTTTAATTTCAATCTTCACTCCATTACAAATGTTGTTCAGAAGTAATCCCCCTCCATGGATATTGTTGTCTGGATCAGTTCTTCAATCCACAACGCAAATCTATTGTCAGAGTAAAAGTAAGTTTCCTTTAATTCAGCATCTTTCGTATCAAATCTCTTCTTCAGAGATTCCCAAAAATCAGCCGGAACCATGCCATTTGAATACAACTTATTGGGAATTCCATCTATGTTAAAGTTCACTGAAGTAATATTCAGGTTTACAAACATTTCTGAATCTCTTGTTCCTGCAACAAAGTTCTCTGCGAAAAGACATAGTACTCATGTCATTGATCTTCTGGCAATATTTATGTGCTTGTTGATAACACTATCACCACTTTTCGAAATATTAAAAGTCTTATGTAGAATGATATTCTCATATAAGAATCCTCTTCCTACTTGAGATTCTCCAGCTGCGTCATTTGCGTAATATTCACTTGAAACACATCAATATTCGAGCTCTAGAATAGCGATTTTATATTTTGGAGGTTTAGTCTGATCGAAATAAACAACTACATTCGCAACAGGAGCAAAAGTAATCACAAAATCATACAAAATTTGATGATCAAGTAGAATACATTACTTGGTGTTGTGAATTGTTGCTAATCTTAATTCTTTAGCGTCTGAAGTATCCTCATCTCCTACATTTGTTCGACGTTTTCGCATGTTTTCAGATGAGATCCCTTGTCTCAATGTATATTCTCGAGATGTTCTCAATTTATGTTCTCACACGTATTAAGCAGATCATATCTTTCTGTGTCTTGCAGTGTTTTACATCCAAACTTAACTTTGAGTTTTGAAACAAGGTTTCGATTTGCATTATCTACAAGTGTATTATTATCGTGGCCTTCGACATTTAAATCAAATCTCACATAAACACTCCCCGGTACAATACCGGATGCTGGAAGGAATATTCAACTATCTCAAAATTAGCATCGACAGCTAAAGTTAGTGAAGATGTGGCAAGAAGATGGCTTGAAAAGCAATCATTGTGGCAAATTTATCTCCCTACACCTAAATATATTCCAAGACCTCACTGGAGAGTAAACAATTAAAGCAAGATTCATCAAGCAGATCTACTTTTTCTACTCAGTGACACCGTTAGAATGAGGACTTTCAAATTGCATTGGTTGTAGTAGATATAGCTACGAGATATAAGGATGCAGAAGCATTAGCTTCCAAAGAATCTAAAGAAGTAACGAAAGCTTTTGAAAATATTTATTTACAAAAATTAAAGTGGCTAGATGTTTCGATGGTTGATCCTGGAAAAGAATTCATGTGAAATGTGACTTCTTTGATGAATAAGCATAAAGTTAAATTTCAACGAAGTGAAGCTGGAAATCACAGAGCTCAAGCTTTTGTCTAGAGAGCAAATCGAACTTCAGCTGAAAGATTATTTTCTCATCAGCATGCACAAGAAATGATTTCTAAAGGCAGATCAACTGAGTCGGTGAAAAGGCTACCTGCTGTTCTTAAAGCAATGAATAGTGAATCTGTGAAGATAACCGGAAAAGAGGCAATAGAGATCAAACAGTATGAACCAAGTTACAAGCGAATAGTTGGATTGGATGAAGTTAGATTACCACCTAGTGTAAAAGTCAGATATCTTTATGCTCCTGGAGAAGATGAATGAGGTGAAAAGCGTTGTGCAACAGACCCCATATGGAGTTTAGAGATTTATGATTTTTCAGGAAGTGCAGTTTCAGCTTAACAGTCTCTGTTGTACTATTTGTTAGAAGGTGCACCACAGAGAGGATTTGTCCGTGAAGACCTTCAGGTTGTTCCTGAGGATACAGAGTTACCATCAAACTCAGTTCTGAAATGACCATGAGCAAGAGTATGAATTCCATCCTTTAAAACAACTCTTTTATCATCTTCACTGCTAAGTGCAACTTTGTTGACAATTTCTGTGAAGGCTTCATGCTTATGGCTTCTTATGACATTCATTTTCCGCCTCTGTTTTTTACCTATGAGTAGACAGACTTTGTAAACATGAAAACTTATACTCCTCTTTACTTCTGTCTTCTTCAATCCTTTTCACACTCGTTTCTTCTTTTCCTTCGTCCATCTTAAAGGAATAAAGTTTAGATCGTAATCCAGCGAATTCTTTTATCGGTTTTCCACCAGCTTCATCCTTAAACATCCCAATCACCTTTTTGTTTCTGTCTCAATTCCAAGAAGTGCGACCTTTTAAATAATTACTCGTATCAAACATTTTTCTCACATCAGTGCTAATATCTTTAAAGAAGTCTTCAGTTTCTATCTCATACATCAGAGACTCTGTATCTGTGAATGAGAGTTTCGACTTCTCTCTATACTTCAGTCTCGTGTAGTTGTAGTGGAAATCTTACATCAATGTTTTACTTAAATCAAAAATACACATTACCAGATAAACTGGTTTATCGAATACCATCTTTGTCTTCTTCATGTGAACAGCCGATAAATTTTCAGAAAAGATTGTACGATGCTTATAATTAGGTTTAGATATCAACTTCCTTGCTCGCATTTCGTTTGTAACCAGATGAATATCAACTTTGTTTCTGATATTTTCCATCGTCTTGCCGAATACTGAGTTATTCATTAACTTCAAGAAATCTTTTTCAAAATCATTTGTTGCCTTTGCTCGAAGATTTGTGTTTAACTCGATATATGGTTTCAACCAAGCACTCTCTTCGAATTTGATTCCTATTTGAATCTTAATAATTTTGATACCAAGACTTTCATAGAGTTTAGTTTCTCATGATGTATGATGTATTTGGATTTATCATAAAGATTGGAAATCAACTTTCAGCAACTCTGGAGCTAGTGGATAATCAATATGAAGTTTGTGAAGTTCTCTTGGATATTCGAGATCAACTTCAAGATTGTAACCCAAAAGGGCGGCTCGAAGAGATCGGAATATTTTTCCAACTCATCCATCCATTCAAGTCTATGAGTTGGAAGTGGTTTACACATTACCCAGCCATATACATTATTTGCAGGGAGGTATGTTGCATATTTCGTAGGTTTATTTGGATCATATTCTTTTATATACTGATTATTAGCTTTTCCTTACCGTGTCGTTATCATAGAAACTCCACCGGGAATTCTTTTCTCGGTCATCAAAAACATATCAGAGTCTGATAATAATTCTAATTTTACTTTAGTGAGCTTGAGACAAGCATCCCATGCAAATCCAGGAGCTGTGTAATACCAAGCTAGATCAAGCTCGTAATTTTCCAAACAAACATGTTGTCATGTTGACAGTTTAATTGACCAATCAGGTCAATAACCAGAGACATAAATACCATCCACTGACGGTACATTATCACAATAACTCTGAAGATGACGACCGCTCAGGTTGTCGAAACGTCAGTCACTGTCACCAACAGTTCTTTTCAGAACTACACTCACCCGGACGATCACACTACACGAACTGGTGATCTGATAGTTTTTCGAATCCGTCTATATAATCATAGGGATAAACTCCTTTCCGCTTAAGAAGATCAAGTTGTTCTCCTTGGTAGAATTTTGAAATACATCGGAAGGATTTACTCGGTAAAATATTAACTAAGTTGTCAAGACTTGTCGCCATAAAACTTGAAACTATCAATAAATCTGATATCTCGCGTCACATTTATTTCTCTTCTTGGTACACCTTTTTCATCCTTCTTGAATCTATCTACTTCTATCTTGTTCGTGAATGATATATATTTTTTCTCGTTTGGAATATAATTAAATTTACCCTCCATTGTGCCAAGATTCTTGATGAATAGATGTCAGTCATAACCTGATAAATTATGAAATATCACAGGGAAAAACTTCGGAAGTTCCAACTCGATATTCTAGACTACACGGTTTATGTGCTGCGCCACGATAACTTCCTGTCAGATGACAATGATCTAACACCTTGTCCCATTCATCTCATTCTCACAGATGTGACAATGTGTAGCGCCCCGTTATGCTTTTCTATCTTCGCAGTACATACTCACCTCCTTATTAGACTTGAATCTTTCTTCAATTTTCTGATTGATTCTTCAAGATAATTAACGAATGTCTTGGATATATCTTCGTCATCAAAACACTTTGTGAGGCAAGAGAATCCAGAAGGTTTATGATGTTGATATCGAATAGTAAAAGATCTTGCTTTCAGCAGGACAGCAGGTGGAATCTCCGATCCCGGAACCAACGGTCCTAGAGGTTTTCTCTGTAAAGCACTCAAAATCAGCATGAAATACGAAAGGAACTCGCTTACTTCTGTTTGAGTGTCACTTCATATTCATCTTCCTTCTTCTACGGAAACTCTATTCTAACCTCTTCATGATTAGAACAGTAATCTAGATGTTTTCCAATGCGATTTTATCGGGAAAATGATTTATACATCGATCACAAAAAATATAGCAGATTTGTGTCTACTAACTTGCGAAGAAACTAATCTACTCTCATTCTTTATCCAGCAGTAGTGATTGTTTTTTCGTTTGAGATCAGCAACAGATCAATAACTTTTGATTCTCTTAACTTATTCTTAAAGGATAGACTTTATCATTTTCGATTGCAAATATATTTACAGTATATGGATTCTGTTTTTCGAATTTGTTTACCTGACTTATCGAAGCTAGAAAACCAATTCCTTTCAAACAAAAATTCTCAGAATCCTCTCTCATCTTCTCATTTAATCTTTCCGGATGAATTTCTTTAGGATAGACAGCTGAAGTGACAGCCCACTTGAAACACTCATTATCTTTTTCATTCTTGACATTTACGACTACTTTCTTAGATCCTAATACCTTCGAAAGAGGAATATATGAAGATCCAGATAAAAGTTTGAAAGGATCGATGTTTATATCGAAATTCTCAACATTGTCAAACTGCCATCCAGATCCTTGATTTTGAAATTGTTGATATTTTTCAATTAAACTACCACTCATTGCATTGAAAATATTTGATAAATCGCTTGATTAAGTTATGAAGTATTTGTCTATTTGACTAGTAGCAGGATTATCTTTCACAAACTTACAGGTGAATATGAATTGTAATTTCATTGATTTCTTTCGTTGCTTGACGAGATCAAGAACTTTAAGTCTTATACTACTGATAAACGTCTTATAATCATAGCCCTCTACTCCCGGGGGGGGCGTACTCCCATATAGTGGCTATATGGGTATGTGGACTGGAAAGGGTATGGTTTTCAAGCCATTTAGTCTGGTATAGGGTTTAGTGATCATAGAAAAATGGTCTAGTATGGGGTCCCGTTTAACAGGATCGCTCACAAAAGATTGAAATCAAGAACAATTGAGGATTTTTAGTCTGGTATAGATGAACTGCATAAATCACATCTTGAGTGGATGAACGACAAGAACAACCAGTCGAAGTGTGACCGGTACCACCAGGCAAAGTCAACTGCACAATCCAAAATTCGAAAGATGAAGGGAGACTGGTGTGTTGACCGGGCCAGGAGGCTGCAGGAGGCGGCCGATCGACACGACATTCGGGCCTTTTATCAGGAGCTTAAGACTGTGCATTGTCCCAGTTTTAGAGGTGCCACAGCGGTAAAGGATGCTAGCGGAAACACCCTGTTGACTGAACCATCTGCGATTGTGCAACACAGGGCTGAGCATTTTGAGCAGGTATGGAACAGGATCTCAATCGCCGAAAACGCCGTGTTCGAGGAGATACCACAGCAACCAACGCTCGATGCACTCGCCGCACCAATCCAACTGGAGGAAGTAAAAACTGCCATCAAAGCGTTGAAGAACAACAAGACGCCAGGTGCCGATGGCCTAGCTCCGGAGATTTTCAAGTAGGCAGGTCCCGATCTGGTGAAGTGCTTGCACCATCTGTTTGAAACCATCTGGACAGCAGAGGCAGTTCCGCAGGACTTTAAAGATGCTACCATCACACACCTATTCAAGCGGAAAGGTGACTGGGCGGACTGAAACAATTATCATGGGATCTCACTACTTAGCATTGCTGGGAAAATTCTGGCGAGGATAATAAACAGCAGAATCAGCGCTCTGGCCGAGAGCCTTCAACCGGAGAGCCAATGCTGCTACAGGACCGAGCGTGGTACCGTTGACATGATATTCGCCATCCGATAGCTGTAAGAGAAATGTCGTGAACAGCACCAGGACCTTTATCTGATATTTGTGAACCTGACAAAGGCGTTCGACTCTGTAAGCCGCGACGGCCTCTGGAAAATGCTAGAACCAACAGGTTGTCCAGACAAACTAGTTAACATACTGCGCCCTTTCCAAGACGGAAAGCAGGCCCGTGTTATCGACGGAAATCAGGAGTCTGCGCCCTTTGAAGTCAAAACGGCGTCAAACAGGGTTGCGTTTTGATACCAGTACTGTTTGGGATAATCATCGCCGCTATGATCAAAGACGCATTCAAGAACTGCAACTTGGGCTGTTTAACCCGCGCCGCCTGAAGGCTCGTACCAAAGTGAGCTACTGACGTTATGAAAGATCTTCGCGGTTGATACGCAATTTAAGCAATTGCGAAAGAGAAGCCTGAAAAAAATTCA
>JAOBRH011344583.1:0-13456 GCA_027575125.1 Umimayanthus parasiticus | reverse complement strand
GGAAATGTTGAAGAGGAGAAACTGAGGAAGAGGAGAACAAGGAAATGTTGAGGAGGAGGAACTGAGGTAGAAGAGAATTAGGAAATGTTGAAGAGGAGAAACTGTGGAAGAAGAGAACAAAGAAATGTTGAGGAGGAGGAACTGAGGTAAAAGAGAACACGAAAGTGTTGAGGAGGAGGAACTGAGGAAGAGGAAAGCAAGGAAATGTTGAGGAGGAGGAACTGGCGTAGAAGAGAAAAAGAAAATGCTAAGGAGGAGGACCTGAGGAAGAGGAAAACAAGGAAATGTCGAGGAGGATGAACTGAGGTAGAAGAAAACAAGGAAATATTGAGGAGAAGGAACTGAGGAAGAATAAAACAAGGAAATGTTGAGGAGGAGGAACTGAAGTAGAAGAGAACTAGGAAATGTTGAGGAGGAGGAACTGAGGAAGAGGAGTACAAGGAAATGTTGAGGAAGGACTGAGGAAGAGGATAAGGAAATGTAGAGGAGGAGGAATGAGGAAGATGAGAACAAGAAAATGTAGAGGAGGAGGAAATGAGGAAGATGAGAAGAAGGCAATGTTGAGGATGAAGAACTGAGGTAGAAGAGAAAGAAATGTTGAGGAGGAGGAACTGAGGTAGAAGGGAAAAATGATATGTTGAGGAAGAGGAACTGAGGTAGAAGAGAACAAGAAAATGCTGAGGAGGAGGACCTGAGGAAGAGGAGTACAAGGAAATGTCGAGGAGGATGAACTGAGGTAGAAGAGAGCAAGAAAATGCTGAGGAGGAGGACCTGAGGAAGAGGAGTACAAAGAAATGTAGAGGAGGAGGGACTGAGGAAAAGGATAAGGAAATGTAGAGGAGGAGGAAATGACGAAGATGAGAACAAGGAAATGTTGAGGAAAAGGAACTGAGGTAGAAGAGAACTAGGAAATGTTGAAGAGGAGAAACTGAGGAAGAGGAGAACAAGGAAATGTTGAGGAGGAGGAACTGAGGTAGAAGAGAACTAGGAAATGTTGAAGAGGAGAAACTGAGGAAGAGGAGAACAAGGAAATGTTGAAGAAAAGGAACAGAGGTTCCAAACACATCTTTAAACAAAATCTTGTGATTGTGGGCCAAAGTCCACTTAACTCAAAAGAATTGTCTCTACTAGAATAATAATGCGAAACAACTACTGTGAAACAACTCTTACGGTTTGCATGGTAACAACCGAGACACTTAAGATTATAAAAAGTGCTTGATACCCAAGATAACTTTTTGAATTATGATAAATTTAAAACATAATTTAATATGTTAAATGTACACTTTCTGGTGTTTGTGCTCATGATATCAGTGGCTACGAAAATAATGAAAATCTCGACTAGAATTAATCAAGAAGAAACAGGAAAGTATTACAATCACAATTCAACAGGTTGCATCTTGCGCTAAACTGTCAGATTGGCAAACTCCAACCCTTTTAGAAACTAATATTGAAACCAAAAATATTCAACCAGAACTAATCGACAAAAAACAGAAAATTATTAAGGCCACAACTCAGCAGGTTGCATCTCGCTCTAAATTAATGAGATTGGCATACTCCAACCCTCTTTGAAATATTGCAACCAGAAACATTCGACCAGAATCAATCGAGAAGAAACAGGAAACTATTAAAACCACAGCTCAACCGGTACCATCTTGCCCCAAACTGATCAAAATGGTATAAACAATAATGCAAATTTCCTAGAAACATTACAGCAGTACCCCATAAAGGTGATTGGAGTGGGCTAGGGAACTAGACGCTTATCATCAAAGACATATTATCGATTGGAAAGACCGTTCTCTCTAGCCTTCTTCTGTGGTTAGCTCCCTAGCTTAAGAACATTTCATTTCCATTTCATTTTCCCAACAAACGATTTGCTGATAAAATACAAAATTTGCAGAGAGATCTAGAAAAGTTCATTTTCTGCATAACTGAAACGGATGGTTAGTTTAGTTCATAATTCCTCAAGTGCTCGGTTACAAATCCAAGCCATGAAAATGTTACAACTTTATATTGTAAAAATCCTGTTGGCAGGTTTATAAAATTAAAAGGGAAAACAGTAAGGTCTTCAAATGAGAAATGCACTTTGACAGATATTTTACTTTTTTGTGTGTGTAAACCTCAAAATCCAACTTTTATAGCGTAAAGACAAACTTGTAACCAACGTTCCTTTTAGACAATCATTGAGAAATCGAAAACCTTTAGAACTAATTAGAAAATGGAAGTCATTGCATATTTGGTGCTATATACCAATACTTTATCTTGTTAATGACACCCTCAGTTTTCTCAGTGCCACCAGAATACAATTTCCGTGCCCGATATTTTGATATTTTGGAATTTTAACACTAAATAGTTAAACGCTGATTTTATAAACTCTCCTGAAAAATTTTTACATTATGTTTTCTGTGTACCTATTTTTGTTAAAGCTGTTGTAATTTTTTTTTTCTTTTCTTTTTGCCAACTTATTTTGTATTAATAAACAAAACAATAATACTGTTATACGGTAGAGATTTTTACAAAGTGGGAAAATTTAGGTAAAAATAATACGTTAAAGAATCTCTGTGTAGTTTAGCATAGTAATTATGACAACAACAACAGCAACAAATAATAATGATAATAATAACAATGACAGCAACAACAACAAAAAGGCTGATATCAAGTAGCACCAGTTTTCAAACAGGTTTAAGCACCCTAATGGATGTCAAGGCATACATAGTTGCCCCATGAAATGTATACAAAGATATATGAAATCAGTTATGTGATTGGGAGAATGACTGTTATCACCAAAGTCAAACATCAGCCAAAATGAGCTCTTAAAAAGACGTTTTCACTATGTTAGCTCCTATCAAACCTGATATGAAACGAAACAAATTGGACTTTAAGTCCTGTAGCTAATAGTACTAGTAACTTTATTCACGTGTCAATGTATTCAGCTAAGCTTGCTAACCCTAACCCTAACCCTAACCCTAATTGGGGACACCTACTCCAAAAGTTCTTTCACTGGTTAGT
Source organism: Umimayanthus parasiticus (assembly GCA_027575125.1). Lineage (NCBI taxonomy): Eukaryota > Metazoa > Cnidaria > Anthozoa > Zoantharia > Parazoanthidae > Umimayanthus > Umimayanthus parasiticus. Next base: position 10,450 of record JAOBRH011344583.1, on the reverse strand, counting down.
TTTTGAGCGTAATAGTTTCTTTATATAACGCCGTGTACTTTCATTCAAACTTTGTCTGGGGCCAATTACAGAGCAAAGGAATCCGTAAATTCATCTTCAAACTTAAAGGATGAAAGAAAATTGAAACTAGCTTTGAAAAGCAGTGAGCTAGAGTTATTTGACGTCGTTTGATTAATATTTACAGACGAAAACTTAGTGTGTTGGCCAGATTAACTGAGTACTAACTTTTGGTGCAGTGTTCCTGTTTCATGTACCAAAGATAGTTCTTCACTTCAGTATAGATACTTTAACTAGAATATGGGTTTTTATCAACATGTAGGGTTTGATATGGTTTGTTTTCTACCGGTTATGTTAGGGGTATACCTGACGTTTCGGGCGTTAGCCTTTCGTCAGAGCAGACTTACTTTTACTCGCTTTATTATATCAATGATTGGATTATGGCTGATATTCAAGTCTAAGTGAACACTACAGTTTACTTTTACTTTAGAATTCTGTACATTTTTTGTGTTAGGCTCAATCTTACAAAACCTCAATATTTGCAAAAACTATTTTCATAGTTAAAAGTGATGTTACAGGAGATCTTAATCATGTAGGGCATTCATTTTGGTACCGATAATAGCTGAAACTCATAGAGATCTAGTGCATTAAACTATATCATAATCCTGTAATTAAACTAAGGCATTCGACACTATTGCTGTTTACATTTGCATCTTTAGTATCTCTAAAATGACTAAAGAGATATCAACAAGCCAGTTATATCTTTCAGTAGTTAAACATTTCATGTTCAGAACTAACTCTTTGGATATACTTCAGAGAATCCTACAATTAACACTGCATTTCATTCAACGGCTTCTGTAATTGTTCATCAATATAAATATGCCATTATCAAGTGCTGATGTCAAGCAGCGTCAGTTTAAAAACGGTAGCAGCAACTCAGTGGATCTCAAGCCATGCGTATTTGTCCAATATGGTATACATAAACTCATATCAAGTCAGCTATATTTTTCGGTGAATGGCTGTTGGAGATCAACAATACTGAAAAAAGTTGAAATCTAAATATCCTAAATCTTTAAAATTGTTCTCAAGATTAACTCACCCATACATATGGACTTCCCATGTCTCATCTGATCACTGCCTGTATTTCAACATGTGTTTGAAAGAGCCTTTTCAATTTCTTTCTAAACCTATACTCCAGCCAATTTGAGCTCTTGAGATAGATCAATAATGTCTCACTATATGACTCGATCATAATTAACCTGATAAGAGACAAAGTCAATTTTCAAGGAGACGTTGGACTTTGAGTCCCGTAATTCTTTCAGTGGTAAACCTTAGGCTTTATTCTCTTTACATAAATCCTTGTACTCGGTAAATATAATTCATTCGATTTTAGTCTTAGTAAAATGACAGTGCAAACGGATAATAATAAATGAAAAACTAAATGCCTATTAAAAATCATTAACTTACAGTTGTTTAATATTGTTTGATCAACATTTGTGGAAGAAAGCGTGGTGTGTTGGTTTTGTTGAAATGAAAACCAAATGTTGGCTCGCCAATTGCACGAACCAAAGGTAGCCCTTCATTTCATTAAAACGTAGTTCAACTCGCTTCATCTAAAACATCAAGATATCAATACGACTCAAAAACAACTCAAAGAAAGCGCTTTAGTTTGAACTTCTGTTAGGCCTGATTCCGCAAGACGTGCAGCATCAAGTAATGCGGGTGTCGCGCTGCTGTTGGGGTCCAGAACTACCTTTAGTTGAAAACTGTTACTACGTATGATGCCACTAATTTCGGCACCTTACTACGATATATGGAGATATAGTGCACTAGTACTGATCTATATTTATTCCACGATTCATTGGCATCAATCGACACTTAATAAAACTCCGTTAAGAGATCCTCTTAGCAATCCAGCTGTATTTGGCATTTTCGTTTGTACTTAAAATGATCCCTCGTGTAACAAAATAGTTCATTCACCGGGTTTATACTTATAAAAATAAAGTTGCTATAGTATAGTGCTGATATCGAGCAGCACCATTTTGTAAACCAATTTAACTGAGCAACTCAGCGGATCTCAAGTCACACACATACAAAGATTTATCATATCAGCTATACATGTTGATGAATGACTGTACATTTAGAGCACGGTATTAAAAAGCATAAAACATCGATACTGAAAAAGATTGAAAGCTACGTCTTTGAAAATGTATTTAAGGATTGATTCACGTCGCCCATGCATACGGATTTCCAATGTCTCACCACTACCTCTTATATTTCAAGATGTGCTTGAAAGAAGCTTTTCCATGTTATCACCAAGATTATATTTCGCCGGCCTGAGCTCTTGATGTAAATTTCTCACCATGTTTAGTTCATATTGAAATTGATATGAAACGAAATCAAATACCCAGCAAAGTTAAACTTTAACTCTTGCAGCAGTCTTCCACTGGTTAGCTTTAAGCATGTCATTTCAATATAACGCCATGCATGCAATCAAAAACTAAGATAAGGACGTGCGGTAAATACATTTTGTTAGAATTTAGTGTAAAGATACTAGTCAAAGTAAACAAATCGGAACATTCAGTATCAAACCTAAAGGATAAATCGACACTAAACTACAAAACTTTTGAAAAGCATTGAGTTGGAGAATGATTGTATAACAAAACTTAATCTGTGTGTTAGTTTTGTTCAAGTGAACACTAAATGTTGGTTCGTAACTACACACACCAAAGGTAGAGAATGGAGCACTCCTCACTTCAGCAAAGCAACTGCAGTTGGTAAAATCAAAATTTCTCTTTGCTTCATTTAAAACGTCGACATGTTAAAAGCTTTTTATGAGTGATATACAATTCAAAATAAGCGTTTCAGTTTGCACTTGGAATTTTCAAAAGTTTTCTTTCAAACCTTATGTTACAAACTGTCTTTATAATCAATTCGTGCAACATTAAGTATATAAGGGTGACTGAACTAGCCTTATTTAAAAGTGATACAGTGGTATATTTTATCTCTGCATGTGGAGCACTAGCTTCTACACCCAGCCGCCTAGTTGACGGTACAGAGAGATTCAGTGTTCTGAACTACGTTTATTCCACGATTCACTGGCAATATTCAACAAGTGCTTCCTCTCAAATGATTAATCTCAAAAGACTAAAACTACATCAACACGAGTTTTGAGCAATCCAATTATATTTCGACATTCAACCTCTTCATTTTTGAATATATATACTTTCAGTAATCATTCTTAAACATTATATTTTATTCCATAGTTTTATTACCATTAAATACAATGTTGGATTTATCAATTGCTTATCATATTAAGATATAATCAGTTTTAAAACCGGTTTGAACAACTCATTTAACATCAAGCATTAAACAAAATATTTGTCCCAGCGTACAACGGAGATGTATGAAATCAGCTAAATAAATTCACCAAACGATTATGAGAGCACAGTAACAGCAGATTCTTTATATTGAGAAGGGTGGAAAACTGCATCCTTAAAATACATTTCACGATTGACTTTCCCTTGCATATGTACTTCTAATGTGTCACCATCACTGCGTGTATTTCAACACAATTTTTTCAAGTGTAATTGATTCAAAATTCACATTAGTAGGAAAGACGAAAGAAACTGGAAATTTTAAGTACAATAGTGTCAAACACAAATCTCACAGAACACTCCAGAAATTTTTACATATATGTTTTAGTAATCAGCTGGAGAAGTAGGGCTTCCCTCACCCAAGTAGGATACTCTTCCCAGTGATCTTTGGCTTCGAAGAATCTGCCATCGCAGGGACGCATATAAACTGATACTATTATGAAAAGTTTATCAACCTCTGATAGCTGGTTTGCATTCTCTTCTTACGTTGGTAAAACGTTCAAATCCTCTACGAGTCCTAATGTTCAAAACGATATCTCTTTAAAGAATGTATGATTACCTACTGTTGTATTCAGTAATAGCAATAACAGTAAAATGTAGAACCAATAATAAGAGATGATTGTTGCTTTACTTCTTTATCTCACAAGTTAAATTTGGGAGGAAAGCTTAAAGGGTAAATGTATCTGGCCTGAAACAAGAAGAATAACAATTTATTTCATGATAACTTTTATTTTAAGTTGTGCAGATCAATCTCCACCAAATATACTGACATACTAACTCATATAATATTCTTTTGATTAATTATGTATCTATTTTAGTAGATATAAATTAAACATGGCAAAATTCTCAAAAACAGCAATGTTTACTGAAGGCCTAATGGGTAATACATGTAGGAGGACTTTTCCTGTTCAATGGGTGCCGAAAGATGTATATTGTCCAACAACAACAACGATAATAACAACAACAACTCTAAGCATTTCTCGGCGATGATAAGTTTATGTTTCTACACAAATATCAAATGTCTTACTGCTCTTACGTTTAGTTTTGGTCTTCAAATTTGAATAGAGTGAAAAAACAGTCAGGTACATTTTCAAGTATAATGTTTTTTTTCAACGAGAGGTTTGAATACTGAATTTGTTCTTTGCAGGTGATTAGTACAACCTTTTGTATTTTTTCAAATAGACTTGAAAACTTGCTAGCGCTGCTCTCAATTTAATACTTGCCTGGCTGGCAAACTGCTGATGTTGATAGCATCGCCAGATAGACACACTACAAGTGATGAATTAATTCTACCAATTTATTGATTAAATGCTAGGCAATTCAATTATTCAGGAACCTTAGAAATCCAAAAGTGAATCTTTTTTGCTATTATGTTAGTGAATTTTCTTCAAAGCAATTAAATCGTAACTGCATGTTTTGATAAAAATGCAATATTCGTACAAACAAAATGAAAGTAGGTTAGGGAGTCTTAATAAATTGTCTCCGGAAGAGGTTATAAAAGCATTAGTAGATTCTTACCTGAGTTACTAATGGTGAATTTAAGGAGTAGAAAAGGCGGTGGGTCTCAACACTCTTTCTCGCTACTTTCATGCTTGTCTCGTCGAAAATATTACCCAGGTAAGCACTACACAAAAGTGATAACAGGCAAATGAATCAGTTTGTACTCTTAAGAAACCATCAGTCTCATCGCAATACTGAAAGCAACGCTGCTCTTGATGTCAGTATCACCAAATATGATGCTGCATGACAATGGACAATGCTACCGCTTCCTTCCTCTTCCTTCTGGAGTTCAAGTGGACCAACGGGATCCAACTGTATCCAGTCGTAAATCACTAAACACATCTTTGCTTGGCCTTCCTTATCAATCCAAACTATTCGTTCTAAAGTTGTAGACAGTTCAAATGCAAAACAAACGCCTCAGTAATTTTTCAGCTTGTGTCGACCTTTACGGTTGGTTGGTCGTCAGCGGAGCTAACAGTAACATACGCTCAGTTAAATATTTTTATTAATATTAAAAGAAATGATAGAAAGTGTTTTCAACATACAGCATCTGGTCAGCTCCTGTTTTTTTTCCAAGACAGTTTCCTTTCATACTTATGTGCTCATGATCATTTCTGTATCTGCGTTCACTGATTAAAATCTGCCTCAATTCATTAATTGGCGTTCACCTTAAAGGCATCGTAGGGCTAGGTGAGAGACAAAGAATCCAAGGTTAAGATAAACTTAGAAATACTGGTAAACAAACCAAAGCGCCGTTTAGGGACAGATAGATGATGCATGTGTTATTTCGAAATCATCATCAAGAAAAAACAATAGTATTTATTTTGTATACAGATTAGTAAAAACGCACAATTTCAATCTAAATATTGATTGTGATCTTGCATCTATGAAGGTTAACTCTGATCGTCAAGGTGGTGCTACAATGATGCCAATTAACGTTTACAACCCAACGCGATAAACGAGCAGCAGGAGAAAGAGCCGCTCCGGTGACTAAATTGCAACTATAGCCGTTCAGCATTGACGAACGATTTATCACGGGTGAACAGGCTCCCAAACAGACTTCGCCAAAGAATTTGCTTTCAACGACTGAAAGTGTGCTTGTCACTTTTGTTTTACTAACAATATTTGAAGTACTATAAAAGTTGAAGTCAATCGAAACTTGCAAATTGCATTGACAAATCCGTGAAATATTGGAACTCGCTTTTCATTGGGATATTGGGAGCCAATCCCCGTCGCGAAACAAATTAATTGCATGGGGATGCAAGGCATAAAATACTGTACTAAAATGCAGTTCTATGTCTAGGAAAATTTTGAATGTAAATGAAGTACACAGGGCCGTAGGAGCAAATGAGGCCAGTGTAGCACTTTGCTGCAAAGTAATAAAATGTACTTGCCATCAATAACACATTTTAAGACCAATTGCTCAGCCTCTAACGTTCAGGCGTCCCTATCGTTTTACTACTGGCACTGTCAGGTGACATTTTTGCAATCATAAAAAATAAGCAAGAATGCTATTGTGTTTGCTAGTCTTTTTCTCACTTTCTTATCCAAGATATATGGTCATGTTTATTAATGTTAGTTTCTAAAATAAGTATAAAATTGTAGTGTGGCAAGAACTATTGGAAGCTGACTACTTTTAACAGTATGAGAAATACTGCCTTGCGTGCGTGTAAGCATGCGGCCTTGTTTGACTAATGCAAAGTCTTTGGACGATTCGTGAGCTCACAGCATGTTTCAAGTACCACGTAAGTGCACTTGAAAACCAAGTGAACTTGAGAGCTACTTAAGAAGTAGACCATTCATACGCTAAAATTGCGTGATATCTTGAAAATAATCTATCAACCATTTTTCGCAGTGTAAAATTGTTTGGTTCGCACCAAATTCTTTCACGCGGCCGGAAGGAAGAACGATGCCGTTCTTTCAAAGCTACCGTTGAAATAGAGAAAAAGAACACTTACCATTCAACAAACGGAATAGGCACTCCATTTCTTAGTATTTATCACGTTCATCACAAAAGGATCACCGGCGCCTCGTGATACACCTGTACTGCAGATGTGCTCCATGTTGCAAACCTTAGACTGGATATTCCGGAATAGTTTGGGTTTGGCCTCGTTCTCAGAACTGACCTTAGTTGTCGCTGATTTGGTGCGATCCTGATACTTCAAGTATTGGAAGTTGCATTTTCCAGTTACCTGTCGTACCGTCGAAGTTATTTGTGGATCTCGCTCCTACGTGCTAATCTGCACGCACGCGGGGCCGATTAGTGTCGTGAAAATAATGGTCTTGTCATTTTGTAGGTTTGCAGGAACAGGGAACATTTAAGACCGGCATAGCGAGGCGTGCTGCGGCCGCGGAACGTCTGAGGTAACTGCCGCCGCTTGCAGTTGTGATTATGGATTAACAAGGCCATATCAGTTAAATATTTCATTCAGTTTTGAACTGAAAGAGCTTGTACTTCTAAATAAAAGCTAATGATCGCAATCAACGATATGCGACTGACGAACAAGGCCAAATACAACCAGTGAAATCGTACCGAATTAGACTTAATGGTGGGATTAAAGCAATTAACTCTAGAACCTTGATACTATATTAAAAGAACAAGCTTTTACAAAAACGTAAATGAGACAATACATCTTATAGGTTACTTTCGTAATTATAAACAACCCAACAGAGCCCAACGTTCAGGTAAATATTCCACAATAAACAACCCCTCCTGCGTTCTTCAGACAGATGCAAAGTGATCTTTTTGTAAATTAACCCCCAGTGCTGCTTAATGATGCTCCCTTAATCTTCGTGACCTATTTTCCCGCCACGAGCCTTCCCGCCTGGAAGCTTCCGCTGTATAGACTTCAGACACTAACGTCCAGTGTCCACCCGAGCTGGGTTTTGCTTAAACACGGCATGACGACACCGGATACTAAAACATGAAATTTTATCGCGTAAAAACGGAAAAAACCTGAAACATGCATGGAATTAGGTCAGTTAAATAAAAAGAAAAAGATAAAAAGATAAAAAGCCGAGAAAAAGGTACGGATTTATATTGGTTTCTTGGTGTATAATATTAAGTTAGACCACGGGCAATGTTGGTTTGGTATATACAAACTACTTGAGTAGGAAATGGATTTGTGTGCTGAGCAGCCGCTCAGCAGATGCGTCGTTTACCGCGTAAAATCTGACCCTCAAATGGACAACGCCCTCGCAACATTCAATGAAAATGGTGCACTATGTATGCGAAAGAAATATTTGAATCATTTCTTTCTTGTCTTTTTTATATAATAAGTTTTGTTATCATTTTCATCTAGTTCCGTGTTTTAGTATTCCGTGTTTTCATTCCCTGATTCCATTTTCGTGTTCAAGCAATGCCTATCCAAGCTTACAATTTGACATGATTGACAGGTACAGGTAGCAGCATTGTTTGATAAAATACGGTGCGGAACTTATCAGTAGCTTTTATGTGTAATTTGGAAACGACTCGAGGCCGTTGGAGGGGAAACAACTTCCCGCATAATGACGTCATAGTCTGCCACTATCTCAGTTTCAATTAAACGAATCAATGTTTTGAATCATGGCGACACAATACCGTAGTTGATGAAGATTCAGAAATATTTTGAGCATTTTTGAGATCATTTGTGAGGAAAGTGTACGGGGGGATATTTGTTAATTTTGAAGGGATTTTTAGTTTATTAAATTTTGGGTAAGTTTAAAATTAATTTTTCGAGTTGATATTTAATGGACAAACACCATGTACCAGTTTATGTGATATACGAGGAGTGGTACTTGCTCGCTTAGGTACAGTGTTTTGTTTTGTTCTTATAACTTTTCCCCTTTTAAGTCTTCTCTCCAATTCCTCAGTCATGCACAACTGAAATACCACCTGTAACTCCCCCTTTTTTTGCTATTTTATGCTGACACTTAAATAAAGGGTATTATTACTATTATTATTATTATTATTATTATTATTATTGTTGTTGTTATTATTACTAATAATTGCAGTGTGCAAGAATTTGACAGGTATTGGTAAAAAAAAACCCCAAACATTTAATACCCTGTTGATAGTCCACATACAGAGGGTCCAACCCTTTAGAATGAGGCACTACTTTATATATATTATGAGGCCAGTAGAGGCGATTTGGAGGTTAACAACACTTCTATTTCTTAAACCTAACCTTGTTGCATCGGATGGAACACATTGTGAAACTAGAACTAACTGTCAGCCAAGCATATCATTATGAAATTAAAGAGAAATAATCAATTTAAATGAGTGGTTTGAAGTTGCTAGATCGTGAACATCAGAAAAATCTGAAAAAAGTGCTTACAGATGTTCCAACTGGCCCACTGAGAAGTTCTACGTCCATCTCTATAAACGAGCTCCAGAGATACTTATTGCGAAGGTGAAATAATGATATTGTTTATTGACGTTAATGGTTAATGGAAAGGATTTTGTGAACACTACAACATTCAAAGTCACAAATGCTAAGAACTGTGCAATCATCCTTAGCTAAATAATTCATATCTGTATATCCTGGTTTTTAATTTGATTCAGTAATGTTATTTTAGCCATCTGGGCTTTCAATTACCAAAAAGATATTACTTTAGTAGATCGAACACGTGTGTAATTAAAAAAAAGTTTCACTTTTTCTAAGTCTTGCATCTATTTTACTTTCTTATCTTGTACTTTTTAATTATTTTTAGTGTTTTGGTGTAGAAGAGATAAAATGTCTTTTTTCTAATACTTGTTATTATTATTATATAAAACTCCTTGCAAAATCTTTACACTACGTGTCTTCTTCATGTATTACATCAGTTGTAACTTACAATAACTTGCAAATCTTACTGCTCTCTTTTAGGATATTTTGGCTTTTATCTGAAATAAAGTGCAGCAGTAGAATAGAAACAAGAAAACCATTTTAAATCATTGCTGTGATTATAAATTTTGTGGGCATAATTATTTTGTGTGTTTATATGATTTAGCAACAAATAATGCAAGGAGAGCTGCAAGGTGTTGCGCGGTTTTCTAAGTATTGAGAAGTTCTAATATTGAGTGCCTTGAGGGATTAGGATTTGCAATATTATTCGCTGTTGTAGGGTATCCTAGTGAAGATTTTGAAGCAATTGAGCAGCTGATTTCTGTGCACATTGACGTCCCTGAATCAGGTATAGTCGGGTTGGCTGTGGAAAATAGAGTTGCAGTGATCCAATTACTTTCAAAACCTAAGTTAAACAATACCACGTAAATCAATTAATTAATAAGAGAAAATTACTTCTATAACATAACTGAAACATGTGACTTGTCAGAAAACCCCAGAATTCAATAATTGAGCGTCGTACGTTTTACCTTGTCAATATAAAAGAGAAGGAAATAAATTTCAAGATTCAAAACAAATACTGAAAATTTGGTACCTGATATGTTAAATAGTTTATAAAAATTTGGTGTTTAAACATATACTATGGTTTATTTAGCTTGCGATGGAAACTCTTTTAAAAACACTGTTATAATTTGCTGCCATGAACCGCAGTCACGTCCTTTGCAGCGCTCTGTTTCTCGTCCTTATAGTGCCGTCAGGCTACTCGTATCT
>JAOBRH011342361.1:0-12315 GCA_027575125.1 Umimayanthus parasiticus | reverse complement strand
TCTTTCTGCAGCTAAAAACACTGAGTGAACAGAGAAGAAAATCAAAACTGTAACTGCACATGTTTATAACAGTGCCTGTATATACCGGGCAATGATAAACCTAGTATGTTTATACTAGTATTTGCAGTGATAATTGACAGGAAGGAAACAAGAACAATTTACAGTAAGAACAATTGAGATAGTTCACTTGAAACTACAAAAATGTATGAAGTATATTTACAGTTGATCTGTTTTTCTCATGAATGGCACTGAAGTGCACTGTCTAGTAACTTAAGTACCATTTTCCCAACTAATACATATACACTGTACTGTAAAAAACGTTCATTTAAATGCCAATATTTGTTTTTGGTATACAATACTTTAACAAACAATGAATAGAACATCATTAACAATTTTAAAATACCTTTATTGTACATGTATAGTATCACTAAAAGCACTGTCATACTTAGCAACAATCCATTTAAAAACTATAGAACCTTCTATTGTTCTGAGGCAATTTGCTTTCCCCACATTAGAATGTTTAGATTTTCATACTGAAAATACATCAACCTTACACAACACGTTTTTAGAAAAAATATAATATTTTGTTTTAAAGTGATGTTTCTTTTGTGCTACAAGATTTTGTCCAATCATGAGACTACAAAACAATAGCCAACAAAGGGCTCGAGTTTTCTATGTTCCCCACAAGGAATTTTTGTTGCATTAAATATTGGTCGAATAGTTTTCACTATAAAGGAATAAACTAGTAAACTAGAGTTAAATAAATGTACTAACTGGTGGAGTTATAGTAGATTTCATGTTTTAGCCAATGAGGTGAGCACTTTACACAATATCGCAATCAGCACCTTTTTGCATTCTTTGCCGTTGGCCTCTACACATGTAGTTCTTGCTCAGACCATTACTTAAAAACAATTTAAGAAAATGAACCACAATTCTGGACATTTGGAAATTTACAAAAATAAACAAAATAATCTTGTTCAAATACACGCACTACACATTGTACCAAACAAGGAAAACTGATAGCAAATAAAACAAGAACTTCCCTGTGTATATTATTAAAAATATTAAAGATTCTGACACATACAAAATAATTTACACAGAGTCCTGAGCTAGATTCCATAGTCATCTTCTACTCAGTGGCAAGTTAAATATATTTAGAATGATCATAATTATTATAATTAAAATAGGTTGAAACCAGGAAAGCACCATCAAGTAGACTAGTTTAATACCAAACACATCAAAGGGTACTTACTAAAATTAACATTGCCAGCAACAAAATTTATATTTGAACCACAGACCATCTATTGGCAAGTTGACTGAAATGTGTCTAAGTTGTGCATGATACAGCAAAATTGATGGTTGTGCTTCATCTTCTAAATTAAGCCTTTCGATTCTTAAGCTCACAATTGAAAGGGTAAGAAAATGGTTTCTGCAATGTTTGAAACCAGTCCGAAAAATTAAGATCTCAAATTTTTGAAATGTAATTATATTCTTTGAGCAAATTGTATTTCAATAAAGGTGAGACACACATGTACCTGCAACACCTCAATCAAAGCTGCCCTTGCTAAGGAGTACTCTTATCATGATTTTCAATCTTAGAATGATTTACAGAACATGTATACATGTATGTGCTAAACAATCCAGTGTAAACTTGTAGTCCTGAATTATTGCATTAAAACTGTTTTCTTTGTACTTACATTGAGTGATGTTTAAATATGAGCAACAAAATAATGCAAATTACAGTTCTGAGATGTCATGGAATAGGCTATTAATAATTAAACAATAATTTCAAATTGTTTAATTTTTAGTTGTTCTATTTTGAAAGTAGACACAATAAATAATTATTAATGTTTTTGATAGATCTGCAGTAGATATATAAGAAAAATGCACAACTGTACAGTTTCTGAAATTCAATAATCACTTTCTCTCTAAAACCCATGAAGTCGTTAAAGGAAAAATAATTCAACTATTTCTGTAAAACTCAGAACAAAGTTAAAATTAATTGCAACACTTTCAATTAATACTAAAGCCAGTGAGCCTATGAATAAGCATATGTACATAGTAAAATCTATATTTACCTATGGATGCCATACAAAAACTAACGAGCATAAATACATAACAGCCATTCAATTTAAAGGTAGTTCAATGTTTGATGTTAAACTTGTGTCAGCAACAAACAAAAAATTAATTATTAAATTGCATCTCCCAAAAACAGACTGTTTTATTTTGATAATGTGCCAAGTATTTTGCAGACTATATAAAAAATTAAATAAATATAATTTATTATGCTATATATGCATACACCAGACATAGTTTAAAATAGCATCACAGAAATGTTGCTGACCTTAAAAGAGCCTTCTACAACAGCTTTACCCTTATAAATTACTCTTTACAACTTATAAATGTGCCCAATGGCACAACAAGGACAGATGATGACATGCATATAAACCCTGTCCAAGATATATAGCAGGCTTGCAACTCTTTAACCCCAGGCTTTTTAAGGCCACTATTTCCACTTTAAGGATGACATGTAGTGTAAAATACATCATATCTTGCCACAGCTTCCAACTCACACAGTTTTGTCCTGAGACTAACTGTTCAAGATATCTTACTGTTTAGCTTAGCTGCTAAATCTCACTGCAAGCAGAATTCTTGAAACTCTCAGTTTTAGTTGAAACTTTGGTCTGTGCACAAGACTAGTTTTATAAATATATTTCTCCAGTAAGTGTAAATATATTTCTCCAGTAAGTCTGTGTTTTGATCAACACAGGTTAATTAATATCACGGTATGCTTTCTGCTGTAGGGCTAAGCTCAACACTTAACCTGGCGGAAAAAAACACGCCATATTAACCTTTGTTTATATAAAACACACATCACTTGCTGTATTTGTTTACAGTATAGTTCTGGTTGCTACAGTTTCAATTCAACAAACTAATTTATTTTGCATACATTGTATCATAGCCAGTTTTACTAGTCATCAGAGTCCCGGGAAATGTGGGTTTCGAAAGTTGAACTTGTTCATTTGGAGCTTTCTCAGTGTAAATATCCAGGTCTCATGGTTTTTTCCAATTCATTCTCAAAAGTCATGGCCAAAGGATTTGTGGTTTGAAAATCTGTCTTGGATCAATATACTGAATATTACGAGATAAGGCCAAACAAAAACATATGTGTGTTTCCAGTTAAGGACTGTCCCTAAGTTTAGGTCACCGGCCCTGATTTTTTATTGTCATTTTTGTTTTTTTACAACTGATTCTTCTCACAGAAAATGTTTTCAGTTTCAAGCATATTTTTGTTGCAACTTATACTAAAACTAACTTTACTAAAAGTGTTTTTGTAACCTTCATCCGCTGCAGACAACACGTCAGCCGTGATCAAACTGTTAGGCAATGAAAGTGAAGAATCAACAAGCCATGACACCATGTGACAGACTGAATAATGTAGATATACCAGTTCTGTTTTTATAAAAAGTACTTCAGGCAAATAAAATTATTTCAAATAATCTAAAAAATATTCCTACCTATCTAACCTAACTTTAAGAAGCATGTAACCGGAAACACACATACTTTTTGTTTGGCCTACATGTAATCTAAAGAAAAGCTGAGACAAATATTCAACAAGGATCAGACAAACCTCTCACCAAACGTCTCAATATCAAAAATCCACCAGTAAACATTTTAAATAAAATCTCAGTCTAGCTCTTCTACTTTAGAAATAAATGACCAGTGTCAGTTCAAGTCAACAAAATAATAAAGAAATAGCAAATTTATACCAACAAGATTTCATAGGGTCAAAGATCATGGTTGCAGGTCTTGAGGCAGGAATCACATGGAATTCATTTTATGCTGAACTGCACTAAAGACACCAGCCAAAAGTACTTTAAAAGAAGTGCCTGACAGATAATTAAAATTACAAGAGCAGGTTTTAGAGCTACCTAAATTCCAAGTTGTAGCTCTTATTTCAAAACATAATTACAATTATCACATTGACAACCCAAAAACGTAAAGTTGTAATGGAACAATAAAAACAACTGACCATCAGATATTTTGGGAGGTTGTGTCAAAACTGAAATTTCTGGTGAGTTGTTTTGATTCAATATAAAACCTTACAGGGACTGATCTTGTATTTTTATAGGTTTCCCTTAGTTAGCCAAAGTTTTAAGCATTATCTTCCTTCAAATAACTTCAGGTTTCCTTTGCTTTAAAAATACATGTAGATTCCATTCAACAGTAAATCCAGAGTTATTTCAATGTTTGAAGTCTGATCACATGGATCAATACCAGTTTAACTGGAAAAAAGATAATACTTCTTTGCCTTGCTAAGTTTATCAGAGTGTAAAATTAAATCTCTGAATTTTCTAAATTCATTAAATGAAACTCTGGTAATTAAAAATTATTGACAAAAACAATGGCTATGTTCACTCAAGCACACACAAATTAATTCAGCGTTTAAAACAATGTAAATAAATGCCATTCTGATTAAATGCTAGACAGTATTCAATGGCTTGTACTTATGATTTCCTGCTCCAAATACTTGCTGAACAAGGCAGTGATACAAAGATCCAGACTTAGAATCATTTGCCTCTCCATAGCCAACATAGCAACAGCAAAATCTACATGTAGTGCACACAAAAAGCCATATGCATTATGAAGCAAATCACAAGTTTAACACAGTCCTGTATTGATCATCATGTAATATTAGAAAGTAACTTAGTTTGTCAGAACTCCAAATCCTAATGGAGCATTTAATCAAATATACTGGTGTTACTGCAAGCATGCAATAAATTATGCACTTGTAGAGATCTGTCCTGGTTATAAAGCACTATACAGTCAGTGCACAGCATTTCAAATATTATTATTCACCATCAGATTTCACTGATATTGTTCATGTGTTTACATATATTGATATAAATAGAGCCTTACAAACCACTGCAAATATCAGAAACTAAAGCTAACTTCCTTGCAGTGGAAATGAAATAATTAGAAACACCAACAGCACCAAGAATGTAAAAGAAATCACAGGTTTCTAATTTTATAACAGAAATTATCACTACAGTGAGAATCTAAGATAAGGATTGAACAACTGTAAACATTAAATTTAATGCAAATATTTCTTTCAATGTCTTTCAAACAAACAGAAACTCATTGATAATATAAAGCAAAAAAAAGCTTTCTTCATTAACAATCAAGATGTGTTCCAGCATGACATTTTATTCCCATGTGTATACATACACAAATACAGATATCACATTACACATATCACCTACAGTGCCATTTGTGATTTGTCACAGATCCAAAGCACTTCAAGACTTGAACTGCTTTCCACATATATAAACAATCAATATTCATTGCTCATTTTATATTTCTTTGACATTGCTAACAATAGATTCTATTGGAGTTCTTTGCAATCATGGTAACCATTCAAACATTGACAATATGCTTGTTTTAACGAGCTAATTTGATTGACATGTACATAATTTGGCACACAATTCAGTTCAGACTAGTCAGTGGTCTGTCAGAGCACAATTTCAAGGATTTTACTTCCAAACATTCGTAAATTTAATGAAGCCCAACAGAGACTATAAAATTTCTGTCATCACACCTAACTAACTATAATCTAAGCTTGGAATTAGAACTGTTTTGTCTGTGAGTCAATGAGAAGCCATATATATTAAATTATCTTGCTTCTTCAACTGAACATTCTTCTATCAGGACTAATTCCAAGTAAACAGGACTCAAGTCAACAAATACTGAACAACTAAAGTAAACCAGAGCATTACAAACCTTTGCTGTTAAATAAATGATTCCATTTTCAACATCAAAGAAAAGTTACATGTAAATTCAAACAACAACACGATCACATGTGGGTTGCTCAAGCAGTCAGCCATGTTCGTCTCAACTAGTACCCAGTCCCCTATGCAAAAACAATCGAGAGGTTGAGAAACGAAAATGCTTCTGTGGTGAGGTATGTAATTATATGTATAAATTCTAGAAACACATATTTAACCACAGATTATTCAATACTGCAGTTAACTTGTTTATTAACACCATTTTTTGTTCTTCTCTGAAAAAATGTCAACCAAGTAAGCCATCCACAAATCATTCAGTTGCTTTTTTAAAAATCATTATTTATTGTCCAATGGAATGCTTCAGCCATGAAAATTACAAAATATTTTCTAAAATAGGAACTTGCAGAGCTCTCAAATCTCACACATTGAGCATGAGTCTCATGCATTTCGATGTAATCTCATGCTCTCACACTCACATGCGTATTTCTCGTGCATTATAATTATTACTGTTTTGGCTGTCAGAAGTAATTATAATCGTACAATTCCTACCTTCATCCTTCATGGAAAGAGTAAATGTGCCTGGTTTTAACAAATTAGTGCATTTCCGGCGATTTGAGAAGTGCAAAATTCAAAAATTTTCCAGGGCATCACACCTCCAGACCCCCCTAGATAACATTCACACCTTCAGCAAACAAACTCACTTGTTGGAAAACTACAAACTTGAGAGCTCTGAACTTGTGACAGACAACAAACACTCAGAGAAGAAGTTTTATTATGTTATTATTATTATCATCATCATCATAGTTGCATTTTTATGTTTTTAAAAATATGAGGTTTGTTAAGTGTTACAAGTGCAAACTTGTTATTGTTGATACAGTCTTCCTCAAATGCAGTGGTTTGCTTTAAATTTTGCTTGCTCGACAGTTGCAACGTCTGAATTATAAACTTTCCTAAACACATAGATAAGAGTAAAAATATTACAGGAAAGATACAGACCTTGATCCATATTAGGTATAAAATTCAGCTAATTAAAATCCTCTTCAATCTGGCGGGCTTAAAATATTCTGTGATTTATCCAATTCCAGACGTGGTCACTGTTAACATTTCTGATTTATTCACAGGATAAATTTTCGAAATTTGAATACAGACAGTCTGTAAAATTAATATACAATCTTGCAGAAGTCATCTCAGGTGTTTTTGAAAAAAGAATCTGTAATCTAATATCAATAAAAACAAAAAAGATACATTTCTACCTATGCCTCCCTTTTGCGTTCTAGAAAATAATATTTGCATTGACCCAGCAAGTCTAAAAACATCACCGATCAATGATGATCGCATACTTGCACGCAAACAGAACAGTTAAATTGCTGTCGTATTCAAACTATACTACACTACAGTCTGGAGCTTCTCTTTTAAAATATTCCAGGATCAATTCTATTTGTTTTGGAAATTATGCTACGAAAATAATTGGCATGGTCACAAATAAGTGATGACACATTCAAGTGCAACGACCCTGGTTGATAAATTGGATATTAACTAACTCGTAATATTTTTCAGCTCTTTCAATTATGTACGAATATTCCATGGTCGATACAGCTACGGTATATCAGATTTCCTGTCGACAAATGATTCAATTTGCCTTCCTGCTTCAATGAATCATGTCATCTTCTACATGGTTCGGCAACGACACAAACCCAAATTCTAATTAGCAACATCACATCAAACTGTTATGGAAGAATCAACATTTCTTACTCGTCGAGTTACAAAAAAACAATAAAATCGAGTCTTCAGAACACCGATTTTTCACTATTTCCAGATCGGCAATCTTCTCAACTTAATCCGCTTTCGGTTTCGAACTATTTTTATATCTCGCAGCGGTCTAATGGCGCGAAAGACAAGTATGGCAAAATTCATAAACAACGTCTCGAAGTCAAATATCGTAATTTCTAAAATGCCTTAAAGCGATCTTCAAAGACAGAATATATTAGGCATCACTCGCTGCTTGAATCTGCAATATAAGTTCACTTCGTAAAGCTTGGCAAATAGAACCAAAATTGCAAGATACAAATGAAAATAAATACTCGGATTGCATATGTAAACGAAAGAAAGTATTTTAACTACGAGTTGTTTTGATATCATAAGTCTAAAATGAATGCGGGACACATTCAACATTAGAAAAACAAAAGAAAAGCGATCTTGTAGTGTAGTTGTTTTCTTTGAGCATGTAGTAAGTAGCTACAGGAATGACAGATGAAATATTATCAAGAGAAGCAAGTGCGATTGCTATAATATTAGCAGCTCATCAGAATAGAGCCGCCATGTTGAATGTGCAGGGAATCGTGATACGTAAACGAACAAGCAACTCGGAATACATAAAAGAAAGATTCGTTTCTAACCTTGCAGGCCCTATCGTCCATACAGGGAGAAATTTCCTCATCGGTCGCTTCTTCGTCAGTAAGGAATTCATCGACTGAGCAACTGCTTGTACTTGAGAGAGAATCCGTCTCCGAAATGGATCTGTTATTCAACAGACTGGGAACGACCTCGACCTCTCCGTTCGTTTCAGCGGAATTTGTCGCCTCTATTTTGGTATCTTCCTCCATGTCAGCCGGTGTAATGATTACTTTTGGTGTTTCGGAAATTTTAGTGGTAAGGCCTTCAGCGCTAAATGAGCTGTCTTTAACATTTGCTGCTTCTTTGAGTTCACCCTCTTTAGCCACCAAAAATGGCGGACGCGAACAGCAATCAATTTGTATCTGCTCGGAAAGACTTTCACATAAACTTTTCTTGTCCGAAGCCCTAGATCTCGAAACTGAATGACTTGCTAGATCTTCCACAAACTCGTTATTGTAAATTCCAGTCTGTTGAAGCTCTTTACTGCTTGCACGGTTGTAAAGAGAAACTAGTTCCTTAACTTTTCCGTGCGGCTGTCGTTCGTTTTGATCCAGCTCTCCTGGGTTTTGATCAAGACTCGGACCTGGGCGTGGATTTGTTGAGCGAACTCCATTTCTCGAAATGCTATTGGCATCTTCAGTGCCGCTGTTTGCATTGGAAAACGCGTGAGCTTTGAGCGCCGCAATTTTTGAAGCCATATTGTCAGTTGACATTTTGGAAATACTTTCATTCAGTTCGGTATCGCACGAGTACTTTTTCAAAATTTCCATGATAAAATCCTCGCTTTTACTGCCTGTCCGTTTGTCACATGTTGCCATGAAAATAGATGCGTTGGCCAGGACCACATCACAAGTGAATTCCGCACGCTAAGCAGCTCATTCAATTAACTTGATTTGCCTCCGCGATGTTCTGATAAGTTCGTTTAAATCAGCAATTCGACACTTCACGTTCTGTTAAGCACATGGGATGTTTACAGCACTTTCAAGTTTTCCCGTCTAAACCTCTGGTGTACTGCTGTGCAGCCCAATTGATCTGTGTTTTTGTCACCAAAGATTTCATGCTATGTACAACTCATCTCAAACTTGCCCACAACATCTCATGCGACTCCTTTGCTCAATGATTCTTTTTCCAAAAACGTAAAATCTGGCGTTACAAATGAAGTCGTGACAAACATGGAAAAATGAAACTGAGCACTTGTCAACAGGAAATCATCGACAAGGAAAAAAACTCTGAAAGCTCATCAAACAAAGAGATTTTACTCCTTTTGCATAAGTTCAAAAGTTGCAATAGTCATTTGCAATTATAAAATATTCGAAACTTGTTGGATTTTGCTTTTCTATTTTTATGTTGATATTTCTTACAACTGTAATTAGTTACTGATACAAACTTTTTGTGGGCTGCAAACTGTGGCAATATAAAACGCTGCAGGCGCAGTTATGAACGAATATCAAAAATGAAGATTTATCATTACTTTTTTTCGAAATCAATTATTGAAGTCGCCGCATGTAAATACATCTATTATAGCTGTTTTTTGGACCACCAATGGCACATCTTATCTATTCAAATAAATTCAAAGCAAAATCTTACAAGATTTCTTGAATTATCGATTTTAAATGTGACTATCCCTTTGACGCGGTAAATCTTGGCCCCGCGTCAGCTGTCGAAACAATCAAAATATAACGTACATGATAAGGTTAAGAAAGCCGACTTGACATGTATTCAGTATGCACTCATTAAAAAGTGAATTCTGGTGACAACACGAAAAAACTGAACATGCCAAAGTGTTTTTGTAAACGGCTTGGCCAAAAAAAAAACCGAGGCCGAGGCAGTAACAGTGAGAGTAATGTAAGCTTTATTGACATGACTTTCCAGTATTGTAAGGAAAAATAAAATCAAGTTGCAATAAAATCAAGTTTAAGCTTAATAACTCTAAAACCATGCAAGAAGTTTTAATTTTAATATAATTATACTTCTTTATTTTTAATTTTGGTTATGATCACAAAAGCTGGGCTTGTTTGCTGTTTAGTCTATCTCCACGTCCACAGGACAAGGGTCACCGACTTGCCATTCACAGTTCACTTGCATTGCGGTTGTCCATTGGCATTGATGAAAACCCTTTCCCATTTTATAACGCGTACGCCCACATTGTAAAGTACAAATGCATAAACTAGTAGCACAACTACAAAGAGAAACTACAAAGCATGTTTAACCGAAATAATTAAAAAGTACGCGCGTAAGCAGCTATTTACAGTCAAGCTTAGGAACTCCCCCTCTTTAGCTTTCTTTATTTATAAAAAACGGTTTGTACATAAACTACTACCGAGAATCCTTTGACTTCTTCAATGTACTTCAGCTCACGGCCACAGCTGTCATCTATTTCTAGTATATCAACGTGGGCGATTTTTAGCACCTGGTGTGTGACCGCTAAGAGGTGACGTGTTGTTGTTCGGTTACTGATAACAGCACAAAATACATCCACGTGTTTTGGGAACGGGGTGACACATAGTAAAACCGGAAACGGGCATTCCCAGATATTTGGCCGCGCGTGCTATATTCAACCTGTTTGTTCAGAGGAGTTAACTCAGCCATTTGATTTGCATTAAAACACCTTCGGGAGCGATAAAATTTAGGCTGTATCTAATCAGGAAGAAGATCAACATAGTTTCAACACAACTTTATCTGGCTGTCTGGGCTGATTCCCGGTCGGGGATGCCGGGAATGTACTGATCAATTGGCGCGCCTTCGCGAATCAGACCAGAATCAAGGATGCGAACGTCAACTGAGAATGTTACAAAACAATATACTTAATTGTAGCGCAATAGCTTCGTGTGGGAAGCAAACAGCTGGCCACCTTTTCGTCAACGTCTTTAGGCAACAGAACTCTTGAAAAGCTTAATTCTGGGGTTTAAAGAGACCGTAAAAGTTAGGACAATAAGTATATGGGGGGGGGGGGGGTGAATAGGCTGGCGGATCGACGGATTTGACCCAAAATAGCCACGGATTCACGGATCTCGTTAAAAAACTGAACGGATTCACGGATTTTACAAAAGCGGCGGATCACGGATCGGTTATGAAATCGATCACGGATTGCGGGTTTTGATTGTTTTGATGTTCGGATCGCGGATCCTAAACTTGCTCGGATTGCGGTTTTTTGATTGTGCAGTGAAGGTGTGGGCACTTTGTTCCTTTTGTCAACAAGTCGCTGCATTGGAGGCTAACCACATGGGGCCAAAGTAATATATTCAACCTCTTGTGATATGACAACTCTTTCATGATTGATACTGAGCGGGCCCTGAGCGACCAATAATTTTTCCAAACAATTTCGCCGGAAAATATTATATATATTTAATAAAAAGTATAATAAAAGCGAGAGCATGTTACACTGTTATCAAAAAGGACATAACTGGTACGACTAAGAGTTTTATAGCATTACCGGCCGAACAATACCGTGACATGCCTGAAGAAAATATAAAACCAACCATCATCATCTTTTCTTTTGTTGCCAGCTGCCGGTGTCAATGTGTTTTGTGCAAAAAGTAAAAACAAACGGGGAAAAATTACCAAAATTGTGTGCTTTTTTACCAATGATTGACAAAATTGGAAGCATTTTCAGCGATTTCAGAGGCCTTAATTCCGAATTTTCTCGGGGAGCATGGCCCCGGATCCCCCTGCAATCTGCTCGTTAGCTACATGTCCCGATCCAAAAAATGCTGCGCGGTCCCTGAACTAGAGTTATAAGTAGCACCATCATTGCTTATCTCATCCCAAAACACGTATGAAACACAGAAACATTACTCAGACTCCCTCAACTTAGATATAATAAATGTGTCACGAAGAAAATGTTGAAGTTAAACGTACGAAGAAAAGGTTGAAGTTAAAGTGGTGCTAAAGGCTGCATTGCAAGTAAGTAATGAATTAGTTCGATTACAGTATGGCAGTAATGTTATACACGCTTTTTTTAAAATAAGAACCAGTAACTTTCAGCTAAGGCGGGCTGTTCTTAATTTTTTGGCGATTTCACCCTCGAATTGTTCTTAAATTGTTCTTATTTCCTGATATTTTTAAACAGTGAATTAGTTATCCGGAACAATACATGTAAAATGGCACTAAGAAATATGTGTTTGAAACTGTCAAT
>JAOBRH011341250.1:0-12329 GCA_027575125.1 Umimayanthus parasiticus | reverse complement strand
AGCTATAATTACAAATCCAAGACTTGTACATACATTATGAATAATCACTGATAGACAAGTTATCATATTTACCAAATTTTACAAAAATTTATGAATTACTAAAATACTATATAATTCAACATACATCAGATGTTGTTAAAAGTCATTAAGATTGGACGCCTGACGAACTTTGAGAGGTAGCGTGTTTCAGAGTTGACTAACCACGTACAAAAATGACTTTTTTCCATTGCAGGTTAAATTTAGGTAAAGTAAAATTAAATCTATCACCCTCAGATTACCCTGTAATTACTACTGGGAATACGAGAGTATTATTGCATATTTAATTTTCTGGTCAAAAAGAATTTGTAGTTTTGTTCTGCATTTGCTTGGCGAAATATTCACTCTTTTTCACGCAATTTTATTATTAAATGTTACTTGCACACTTCCAGTTGCACACAGTCGAGCATCAGTGGCAACAGTTTTCAGTTATTTTTTATTTCCTCAATCGTAAAGTAAAAAACTTGTAGTTTGCAAAACTATAGGCCAAAAGACATCCTGTGAACAGATTGCAGAATTAGTTATCCCTTTGTCAAAACCCACTATAGTATAGGACAACTAAACCCTAGTTATTATTTTGTTTGAAGGCATTTCTTCAAAGTGACTAGTATGCCAACACCCGGAATTGGACCTTTGTTCTATACATTTAATACGCTTAATACCGAGATCGGGACTGTTGCACAGTCTGTATGTGTTGATTATTTCGATTTTGGCGCTAAAGTTTAACTTTCTGTAGTTAATGGATTTTTTATTCCATCAAAAGTTTGTATTAAAATTTCACGAACTTCACGCAGAGAAAATGCTTCGCGTGCTTTGATAGTCATCAAAAATTACCATTTGAAGTAATTATTGAGGCTACTTCAGAGAAATATAAACCTTTTAAAAATCAACTTTTTAAATTAAACTTCGTTCTAATTGAGCACACTACTGCGGAATATTTTGGCCCATGGGCAGGGAGGTGTATGGGCACCCAGTTCACCTCCTACCTACGGTTCCTGCGATGGAGGATTTGTGTTTCAATATCTATTTGATCTTGAAGATTTAGAACGCTATCCCGATTATGTTAGTTTAGTCTAATTGAATGTTTTCGCATCAATGAAAATATTTCTAGTCAGTTCTTTCATCATTCGTCATAACATTCAACATGTCCTCTCCAGCTCATAATCTACATCCTACAAAATTTGGATTTGCTGAACTGTGATTGTGAACACTCGAAAGTTCCAAGCTATTCAGTTATGTAACTTAAGTTGTTCGTGACCTGTTTTCAAAATCTTCTTAACAAATTGAAGACACTTTATATGGAAATTACCCGAACGCTTAAATAGTGTTGTAACTGGACGAGATTATGAATCATTACAACTTTATATAGTTGCGGTTTCGTACAATCGAAGAATAGAAGTCAGCATTTTTGTAATCGTTCATTTATTTGACGGTATAAATACAACATTGCATTTGAGTTTGTTTGCATTTTTTCTAGCATTTAGGCTTTCATAGGTCATAGATAAAGCACAACATTAAAGTTGAAGACAAAAAGACTCATTAAAAATGTTGGTAATTGCTTTTTAGCACTGTAATATTACATCAAGCCAAGGTTAATGATGCTATTCTGTATTTGGACATAACCATTGCTCGTCATTTTTGAAAAATTCGTAAGTTTCAACAAAATTCCTCGATAGAACTCGTGTTCTCAGTTTCTGAGGGAGTGCGAACTTTGTTTCTAACTGGGTCACCTTGATTTATTTAGTTTTTTTAGAATCATTATCGCATTGTCTCTATTATCCTCACGAACCGAATACCATTGCCCAC
This sequence comes from Umimayanthus parasiticus, assembly GCA_027575125.1. Classification (NCBI taxonomy): domain Eukaryota; kingdom Metazoa; phylum Cnidaria; class Anthozoa; order Zoantharia; family Parazoanthidae; genus Umimayanthus; species Umimayanthus parasiticus. The sequence continues at coordinate 10,487 of JAOBRH011341250.1, read as the reverse complement.
AGGCAAGAGTTCTAGATCTACTCAGTTTTATATACTATTTAACAGTCACGTCTCCTCAGTTAGAGCCTTGTTATAGGTAGAAAACACGGACAAAAGATATGGTTTTCGATGTACGACACAAGTTTGGAGGCAATGAAGTTTATAAATACGTTTTTCGCTATATCTGTGTTGCAATACTCAACAAGCATAAGTTATTTTCCCTAGAGGTCATGCCATGAATAAATTTACAATAAAGTAAAATGAATTTCGAATAAGACTGGATAATTTCAAAAGGAAAAAGAGATACCATATTTATAATTCACACTTAAACATATACTAAGAAAAAACATGTGAAGACCCTAACAATAATCCCTAAAACAGTCCTAACCTATATTTACAAATAAATATATACTAAGTAAAAAGATGTGAAAATATCCTAGATTTCTCTCTACTCTAATTTTGCGTTAGGAAGTGTGAAAATGAAAAACTAAGGAGCTCAAACTTCGAGGTCGCACAAGATTGAAATGTTCATAATTTACTGCTCACACGTATTCTAAAAATCTACAAAATTAAGCTTTTCATGCTTTATTTTCCAAAGGGGAACCAGTTGGTTGCGTTTCCACAAAAAAGGTTTTGTATTTTGTGGTTACGTATATTGCTTTGTAACGTTCATTATCTAAATATCCACAAAATTGAGCTTTTAACATTCTGTTTTCAAAAGGGGACGACAGAAAGGTCACCAGCTGGTTGCGTTTCCACGTGAAGTCATCGTATTCTGTAATTACGTCACTCTATTGTTATGTAACATTCTCCTTGGCGTTTGCGTGCTTGTTGCTTTTAACTTATCTTGTATTACGATATAATTGGGAATGCCAATGCAAAAGGCGTCGTTCTGTCTGTTGGATAGCTTTCCAGTGTTTTTGTTTCTTTTGTGGTTAAGACAAACAGACAGACAACAACATCAACATGATTTATTCTTTCTTATATAAGGCAGTTACAATATTTGATCTCACCCGCAGATAGGCGAGCCTAATCGAGACGGGGAAACAAAAAAACATTACAACTGTTAGATCAATATAAACAGAAAAAAATACAATATATATAGTAGGATTTGAAATTATATAGGTGTATTGCATTTCAGCAGTTGCTGAAAATAGAGAAACGGGTTTACACATATCAGCTAAAAGATTTGAGAAAGGTATCTGATTACAGAAAAAGAGAAAAAAAAGTGTTATTAAAAGGCAAGAGAGTTGTCAAAGTTGCTAAGTTAATAACCGAAATTCCTAATTTGCTCTGCTCTTGTTTAGGCAAACGAGTATTTGTCCGAGGCCTCTTTTAGGGATGGGTTTGTAAGAAAAACAACATAAAGAACCAGAGTCTGGTTATTAAATTTTCAGGTTAACTATGGGCATTAACTTTGATGCTTCGTAGGAACAGAGTAATGTACTAGATTAATACCGATGTACCTTGTAATGGTCGTCCAATGAAACGAAAACCTCATGAGCATCAGATACGACTTATCCACATATTTGAACAGGTGGAAAAGTTGACGGGAAAACTACCTAATTTTCATCTTATGTACAAGTTTGAGCTCTTAGCAATCCAGAGCCCCTCACAATATCAACCTTGAAGCTCATTGGGACACCCTGGTAAAATAAAATTGATTTGACTTGGCTTGACTTGACTTGACACCTATGTCACATTGTTGAAGACTTTACCTTTTAACATGGATTTCTGGTTTTGTAAAACTACGTTCTCTTATATACGTTTACACTCCACTCAGAACTTAAAACTAGGTAGTTCTGTCCGATTAAATAGGAAGTCGTCGAGTGAGTTTTGACTGCTACAATAAGTGAATTGTCAGCTGTTCTTTCGTTTTTCATAAAACAATGGAAATGTCTTACCGTTAACTTGAGCTTGACAACAATCCGTGTTGCTGTTAAAAAGTGCACAGAGAAAAATAACTTTCAAAATTAAGACGACTGTCTTCATGGTGGAATATACGTATGTTAACTGGAACAGTGACAATGTGCTTGACTTAAAGGTTGCGATGTAAATCTTGAGCTATTATTAAGCTGTCAAATATTTTTCCTGTTCAGTCACGGTCATTGAGTATCAATTACCCTCCATAGTTGTGAAATAGGCTCAGACAAAAATAGCATGATTTTTTTGGTTTATATTTAGATCATTTAGAAAACAATGTGTAGTTTCGTGATATTTAGTGCATTTTTGGTTTCCGACTTCTTGCAAGATCCGCTAGCTCATGAACTCACTAATTGTGTAAATGTTCTAAGGGGAAACTTCCACACAAAAAATGTATGAAAAAAGAATAAAAAGCAATTTTGGAGAGAGGGATGGGGTCTCTTTCATATCCTATTTCTGCAAAGATAAAACCTCGAGGACTGAGTACGACATATATGTATTATGTGCTATGATAGTTGATCACGTAACATACTCGCCACATTTTTGCTTAAAAAGAAAAAAAAATATTAATCCACTTTCTTGACAACAAATCATTATTATAAAACATGTTGTGATATAGGTAGACAACAAGATCACATAATCGAAATTTAGTTACTAGGGCAACAAGATAGGCTAGTTTTTCTGTCATTAACTACATATTTTGCAAACCTAATAAGTTACACATATTAAAATTCAATTAAATCTGACATGGCTTAAAATATGTTCAGCGATTTGAGGCTTAGGAGGTAAACGGCAAAGTGTACATATAACTGTTTCTCCGATTTTTGACAAATTTTTTAAATATAAAATTGCAAAATCTGGCCTCCATTAGGATAAAGTTTAGCTTACAGCTCCAAGAAGCTCAACATATTTGGCAATTTCTTAAGTTTACACCCTAAACCAGTGTACAGACATTGAAAAAGTGTAAAAACAAGCGAGTGATTAACAAACGTAGAGGCTAAGTCGTGTTTTCAGTTCAACCCTCTTTTGTGTTCAAGGTTGCAAAATTACAGTGGCTGTTATAAAGAGAGCTAAAACGATACATTTCTGCACTAACTCACAAAGACAAAACCAACAAAGTAATCTTTGGATCACAGCTAGATCATCAAAAACATACAAGCATGTCCAGCTAAATGTTTCTACCCGCAAATTTGCACAATCCAGCCTCCCAGTACTTTAGAACATCCCTTTCACCTTTAGATAATTGCATTTATTTTGAAGAAAGCGACATGCACGAGTGGGAGCATTTAATTTATACAGCACACCTCAACCAACAAGATTTTGACTCAGACAACCCCGGAGGATGATGGGACATTTTGAGAAATTTTGACAAGGGGCTTGGCTAGAAATAGAATTATATAAAAGACTTAACACATGTCTGCAATCTCCAAAAAGCTCGATTTGTTTAGTTTTAGCTTACCTCCAAACTCTGAAATATGAAGATAGTAGCCTGATTGAGTCAGACCTCTTTGCTTTTGGCCCCACTGTAAATTTACCTGCCTCGACTAGTTTGTTTAAATCTGAAGCACAAACTCTCAGTTCTTCGAGAATTTGCAGGGTTAAACGGTTCTCACCCTTAATGATGAGCCCTGGTACCAGCAAAAAGGCCCATAAGAACCTTGAGAAGGTGGTAAGTTCGCAAAGAAATTATGTAGCTACATTTTTAAAAATTTTTTGATCTCATTAATATGTATAAGGCTGAGAAGGCTTAATCGTTTCCAATTTTGAAGAAATGTTTATTGGCACTGTACTTGAAAAATGGCATCAACGTTGGAATTTTATTGTTTAGCTAGCCACGGTTTGTCTTTCACGGACAAGGGTCCAGTTTCGGAAATTTACCATGTCTCGCCAGACTGCATTCTATATTTCGGAAGATTGACTGAAAGTTAAAACTGTCAAGGCAGCTGCTAGTGCAGAATACAAACCTGATTGAAGACTTATATTAAAATACAAATTGGATGGAGGAGGACTTTCCCGCGCAAAAATATTACGGATTTCCCCCGATACAATGAGATAGAACTGTACATTATTGCTGATTTACCGAAAGTGTCTGGCCCGTTTTTAATGATTTCTTCAAAACCAACTGAGTAATATGTAAGGAGAAGGCTTGCATTATAAGCGTTTTTCTCTGGATTGAAGAAAACAACCCGAGAAAGAGAATTTGGGAGAGCTTGCTTGTCAGGTAAATTTGTATTCTTGCATCTGCTGTTTTTCAATGAAAATTTAACATTATATAATAAACTATTTACTTTATTGTTTTCGTGTAAATGGCAACTTTTGGTTATTTTGTGCTGTGCCATTTATTGCTTGGTATGTCACGGCTACTTGCAAGTGCATATTTGCTCCAAATGCGGAAAAATGTGACTTAAGAGACTCTGCCTGAGAAACCGGTGCAGAACCTGGAAATGGGGGGTCAACCGATTGGCTTCATACTCAGTGGGCAGAGTCATAGCAGGGAGTGATGTTAAATGCCACAATTGAAAGCTGCTCAAGAACTTTTGTTTACGAGTAATGATGAACCCCCCGAAAGGGGGTCAAAAGCACTAAATTTAGTGTAAATTTGGTCGATGTTTGAGGTATCATAAAAAGTCAGAGCAACTCTAGAGCAAAACCCTTATGGATGTTTTAGTACAATGACATATCTACTTTAAATAAATAGTAACTACAACTTCAGGCATGCTCCCACTTTTTGGCAGAGTTGTTGCATATCGAGGTAGAAATCACACTTTGTCAAAACTTCAAAAATTGGCCGTAAAACGAGGCTTTTAAAAAATGAGCACCAAAGTATAGGGGGGTTCATCATTACTCGTAAACAAAAGTTCTTGAGCAGCTTTCAATTGTGGCATTTAACATCACTCCCTGCTATGACTCTGCCCCCCCCATTTCCAGGTTCTGCACCGGTTTCTCAGGCAGAGCCTCCTAAAATAATAATTATTTTGAGGCCCCATGTGGTTCAAATGATCTCTTTTACCTGAAGTGATCTAGTTCTAATAATTGTAGAGCTCCGATGAATGGTGGTAGCAAGTCAAATTCTGCTTCAGATAAATATGTTACAAGCTTTAGCTATGCAGTAAACGTAAATGAAAGAGGATATATTTCATTTTTTTCTTACCGAAAAGATTGGGGAAATTTGATATTCAAATATTTTTTCTTAGTTTAATACGTAAAAGAAACCCCAAATTGAAGTTTATTGCACACAACAAATATATGGAAGACATATTTGAGATATTATTGTAGAAGTAATGCACTAAAAATCCAACAATAGTATACACTAGTATATTACCATGGCAACAGCAGAACCAACTAGTATATCTATAGCGTGTAAGTGAAGGGGTAACCAGTAAGGTTTGGCCGCTTAGCATTATTAAGCATATATAGTGGTCTAGATGTGGCAAGTTGAAGTTCTCTAGTAAATATCCCAAATAATATATATCTTTTGAGCGATGGCCATAGAAAGGAAATGAACCACACGGAGAACGAGAAAATACCTTTGACCCCGGTGGATTCGAACCAATGACATCCGAAACAGATCAACGTTGCTCTACTAACGTCAAATTTCCATAGTGTGGAATTGTAAAAATATCCTGTAACTATCTTGTTAAACCCTGTAAATCTAAATTTACAGGATTTTAGGCTCTTTACAGGATCTTCTAAATAAATAACCTGTAAATTTGGTTCAGAAACCCTGTAAAGTTCATGTAAAAACACGAACATTTTTACAAGATCCTGTAAAAATTCTGTAATCTTTTCTTAGAGATCCTGTAAATAACCTAATGTTTAATTGAGGAAGGTGGAATGTACTTTTTTCTTATTACTTAAAAGTGGTTGTCTTTTCATAAAGCAACGTAAATATTTACCCTCCTATGTAAACCAAGATTCCTTCTTTTTAGCATTAGTCAACCAGGAAAATAACGTTTAACAACAACAATCAAATGGCCCATAATTTTTCTCCCTTGTATCTTGATAAAAAAAAGACTAGATTAAACATTTGGTATTAATAACGTAGGAATTTAAATGGGAATGTTAAGTTTTTGTGTCCTCCGATCATTTAAAAACTATTGCAATCAACTATTGAGCTTTGCTGTCTTTTATTATTAGTATACACACTTTTGGCATAAGCCGGAAGTCACATGAGCCAGCTACTGTATCAAAGTTGAAAGGGAGCCTGCAAAACAGTAATCAGAGTATACCATTTGCTGATATGTTTCCAGAGTATGAAGACATACAGACTGTAGACACTTTGATTGATCCCGTAGCAAAAGGCTCTACAGTACACAGGCAGTTTTAAAAGTTCAGCCATACAGCAGTTAGCAAATCAAACCTACCTTCCAAGATCACATTTAATATTTGAATTTCCGTGAGAAACAGTAAGAAACAACAAACATTCAGTCCAAAAAAAACTATTTACATCAGCTTTATACAAACTATTTACAAAGAACGACAAACTATTTATTTTGTACATGTTCAAAGAAAGTCGAAGGATTCCAAGAGCGTCGGAAGCTATTTTTTTTATTATTCTGCTCTCACTGTTTCTAAGTTCATTAGATAGATTGTTCAACCTTACGGATATCCAGATTTAGAACGACAATTAACACCTTTATGTATTAATTAGTAAATCCTGGAAGGAATTATCCAAAAAACGTTACACGAGGCCATACAGAGGGGTCAACTGGACCCGGCCTTTCCCTCTAGTTTCGACTGTGCTCATACGATCGACATGATATTTGGTATACATGATAGACTTCCTCTGTACGTTTCAACTGAGCTTAACCACGTAGTGTCTAACTTGTCTCAATGGCAACAATAGTAACATAAAGAACGCCACAAGCAGCCGCCATCTTAGATTTTTGAATTTTCTGATTTTATTTAAAATTGAATTGAATACTGAAAATGGTTAGAAAGCATCATTAAAGTTGTCATTATTTAGCCACTTTTACATTTAACGAAAAATGGAAATTTCAATACACACAGTTGCGTATCTTATTACGATGATGTCAACAATTGTAACGTCACTTAATTAGCGTCAGTTGTAAATCATTGCAAAAATGTTAAAATGGTGCAAATTAACAAACAGAGAACGGTTGTACCAAAGCTTTTGGTAATGAATCAAGCAGCATAAATTTAAAACCAAAAAAGTTGTGAGTGGGGGATCATCCATCTTATACCTTCTAGGGTTAATTAAATTAATAAGTAAATTAATTAATTGATAATGACAGTAACTGGACTAAATACGTCCGTCTGTGAGCAACAGTGAAGATAGAGCAACTAGGTCCATAACAGGACGCCAAATGTAGCTGACACTCCAGCTCTCAGTTGTTCTATTGCAAATAAGATCTTAGTATCACAGCTGGAAGATTATTCTTATCTTTGATGAAAGGCATCTTTGGTTCTGATTGGGAATAAAGCTACAGAACATGAGAAAATAGAAGAAAATACAAAAACAACCAAGCTCCTCTATCTACAGTTCGATCCTCAATCTTTTTCTTTCCATTTATTTTTGTCTGTCTGTCTGAGTGTGTCAAGGTTACTCATTTGTCTGTCAGTCTTTCATTCCTCTGCCTGCTAATCCAACTGTTGCTCAGTTTCAGTGGGTCTGTCCGGACGGCGAACTGCCTGTACACCCGTCTTTCTGTATTGCTGCCTACCTGTCCGTTTGTCTAACCCAGGAATTGTGACTTGTTGTTTCTCTTTCTATTACAATTTGGCTAGTAAACATAGCTCCTGATATGTCCAGTTTGGCTTTTCTCATTAAAATGATATCATACGCCAGACGTTTTAGTTGTGACGTCTGGCACATCCTTGGAGGACTTTGTGTTAAAATGTCCACCGCTTGATGACTTATCAGACCCGGGCCCCTTGAAGAGACGGTGGACCTTAGTGTGTATCTTGAGAGCAATGAATATCAGCGCTCCTAGAAAGGACAAAATAAATAAATAAATAAATAAATATATAAATGAATAAATAAGTAAATAAGTAAATAAATAAATATAAAACTCATGGTAGACACGAACTACGCGTTTCTTCAGCTAAAACTTAATTTCAATAAGCTAAAGTTTGGTTACAACACCCTCAAGGACTGAAATTCGTTGGACCCTGGTGTAAGATATAACAGAAGCCTTAACCCCATCCGAGTAATGATGGTGTAAGCTGCTTCCCTTTCGCTCGGCAACATATATAACATTTTTCTTAGTTTGCAAATGTCTAACTTAGCAAATTTATTAAGCAACGAGAAGACAGAAAGAAGTTTTACCTCGTTGCGCAGGAACGTGTGACATCACCGGAACAGGAAAACACAAAAATATATTGGAAGAATCGAATAACAGTCGCACTAAAAAGGCGCGTAGTTTGAGTGAAAAACTTGATGAAGTCCTAAAAATGCTAGAGTCACTACAGAAACTCGACTTGATTTTCACCTTGAAGCTCATTCAAGGCAAGCAAATATTAAATTTAGATGTTGGTTTTTTTTTCTTGTTAACTTTGATAAAAAGAAAGATTATTGTCAGATGTAATTAAAAATTACTGTCGCACCCTTTTTATTATGTTCACATTCTCATGGTTCGTTTCTCGGGGACGATCTTCAAAATCGAGATTTTATGCTCCAACTGAAATCGAGTCGGGATTTAGGATCCTCAAGTAAAATCGGGACAATTCTGCCTGAATCGGAAAGGTTGGACTGTCTGTTTATCCCTGTCCTTAGGTGAACAACAACGAACGTGTAATTTAATCCATATTTCTTCAAAAATATACTTAGAAACCAACGGTTCACGAACATATACCGTTCAGATCTGTTTAACAGCATAAGAAGACTAACAAAGGTTAAAATAAAACATTTACCCAGGAGACTGTTGAGAATGATAAACGGATACCAGATGAATGCGGTTTCTTTAAGAGCAGCAGCAAAGCCTAGTGCCCAGGTCAAACCGAAGATCACGGTCAGCTTGAGGCTTAGGAGAGGAAGATCCAGCCGATTTGACATCGCTGATTGTGTCCTCTGGAGCGTGCAAAGAATCGAATTAAAAATTTATACGGTTAGTGCTGTAGAACCTCTGATAAAAGTACCTAGATGGTTTCAAGTTAGCTTAAATGAGTCCTTATGTAAATGGTGCTCACCAGAAACTAATCTAAACAGGTTTATAAAAAAGTTTTTATTTTCTTAGGACAATTGCGATCAAATCACGGTAGGTATGGTTTATTATTTATATCAATTATGCAAAAATGATATTCAAAACGACAGTGTGTGCTTTTATTATATGGCTGCCTGATTCGCGTGCTGTGATTGGTCAATTCCAGGTCCGTAAGTAGCCGTACGGACCCCTAGCTCTCGATCTCCGTTCCTAAAACTGGAATAATCAACAAAACCAAATAATAAACATTTTGTTAGCCTCGTTTACTCGGTCCGCACGGCAAGTTATGGATCGTCGTTCTTTTCCTTCCTTGTTTTCATGGCCCGCGCGCTTCGCCCTTTGGCCATAAAAGGAAGGAAAAAACTCGGTTCATAACTTGCCGTATGGGCCTCGCACTCGCCTAATAAGAGGTATTTATAAAAGACTTCTATGCACTTTAAAGCTACGTTGACTTAATCAAAACGCCACAGAGAACTGCAAACATATACAGTACATACACATGTACTGCTTTAAATTGACTCCTTTGTTCTGTTTTATCCATTTTACTGTTTTGGTTTAATCAAATGTCACTACAGATACTTGTACATGAGATTTTCATATAATATTTTCACCGAAGAATATTTTAGTTACTTCAACTTTTAATTTTCTAGTCTTGACTCTATTTGATAAAATAGGAAACTGCTTTGAAATCCTAGCCTTAAACAAGTTTTTGTGTAAAGGGGGTCTTAATAAAAAATTTAAAGCTAATAAGTTCTGAAATTCTAGGTTTATATACGTGGGGTTTACAGTCTGTATACATTTGGGCATTCGTAAAACTATTTAAGAAAACAAGTTAAATACCAAAGTAGCGTCATCGTTGGAAGTCATCTTGCTACATAATGAATTCTCGAAGATTAAAACTAATCTCAATGCAGTCACTTTACCGGCTATAGCTACCTAATAAGTAATTATTTGCGGTCGGCATTTTAACTTTTACTTCGTTGATACCTGACTAGTTCGTCTAATGGTGACGAAAGACAATACGAGAGCTGCAAGGTTGAAAATGAGTATGATGGCAACTGGAACACACACCACGTATAGCAGAGCTTCGACGTTGGAGATCCAACAGATCTTGGGGGACCCTGTTGGGAATGAGAATATTGTGCAATACAGAGGTGCACAGGTATGGGAGTGATTTCTATGACGATTGAAAGTGGTGCGTTTATAAAGGGGCGCGTGAAACTATTAGTAGGGAATATGAAGATTTGACTTTCCTCATCCACTATTTTATCTGGGCCCTAATGGCGTTCGGAAAAGTGCCAAAGTTTTAAATTTAGATTTATATCTTTTAAGATTTCTTAATAACTGTAATAATTGTAATTTTTCACAACATACTTGTAAGCCCAGACCCAGAATTGATTTCAAAATGTGTAAATTTTAATA
>JAOBRH011340140.1:0-12329 GCA_027575125.1 Umimayanthus parasiticus | reverse complement strand
ATATTTTCAAGAACCAGGGTATTTTTGGGGAGGGGGGGGGGGTGGAGGCAAGGTCATTTTCTCAGAATAATTGGTAATCTAACCCATCCTTCTGATGCACTTTCCCCTCTCCCCTTCTAGAGGGGGATGGAAATTGGTGGGCACAAAGTGAAAACTTCCTTAATGATCAATGAATGGTTTAATTAGCTCTAGGCTTGCATATATTTACATATTTAATTGTTTATGCAGCGAACTGTGAAAATATTTGAGAAAAAAAACATAATTCTAAAACTCCTCTCAAAATGGAGTAATTAATTAAAACCCAAACAAACCTTTTGTGATATTGTAGGTAACATGTCCCTGTGTTAGTATAACATACCTGGTCAATATGCATTGATAACTGCTATTTTTCAATTAACATCAAAGATTGTCTATTTTTGGAGTTTGACATCATTGCCACATGTGGGGCAGTTTACTCCAGAAGCTCACTGCAAACAAATTGCAAACGGCAAAAATGCAGCTTATAGGCAACGAGAAAATTATTTTTCTAACACTAAAACAACATCTCTCCTGATTAACAAAGCAGGTGACCCAGCAACATTGATTATTTTGTCTATAAAAGTCAACAAATGCAAAAAGTTATTTTTTCATTTGTATTTAAAATCATGGAATACCCCCAAACACGCACACAGAAACTTAACCTATTAAACCAAGAAAAAATGCACTTCTCTGCCACCCCCTCCCCTTCTCGTGGGGGAGGGGGGTTTGTTGAAACCCCTCCCCCTAGTTTCTGGTTCAACCCCCCTGTTAAATGTAAAATCGTTAAAAGAAAAAAGAAACAAAAGGCTTTATCTTATTTTGCAAACTTTTTTGGCTGGGCCATAGGTTCGATCGGTCAGAGTCGCTGTCATCAGCATCAGCATCATCACCAGTACTAGTACTGGCATGTTCACTGTTGCCATTATCTCCCAGTATATTGTATTCGATGTCACTATTTTCGTTGTCATCGGAAACTGGTTCACAAAGAGCTGTTTGCAGAAGGTATGCGCCAGTTTTGTTTTGATGGATGTTGTTGGTAATCATTTCGATCGTTTCCTTCTTCAATTATTCCTTGCACGGTAGCAAAGATTTTTTTAAAAGTACGTGTCCAATGCAATCACTTACTGGGATTTCACCACTCTAGTCAAAATAAGTTCCCCCCAGTTGTACTTGATGAGCATCTCGGGAAACTTTGCCTTTGCATGCGAGCAGCATCCTAATCCTGTTATTAGCCGAGATGTAAAGATAATTTTGAGCCCCAAGTGCTTATGACCTGCAGCAAAATCCGCCGCAACCATGTGTGGGGTGGCCCCGTAAAAGTCAACCAGAACTCGGGACAATCAAGTCTTTTTGACGCGAGTAATTCCGCTTGAAGACATGCCGAATGTCGACTTTTTTATTGCCCGAAGTATTCATAAAGGTAGCGACCGTTTCAAGGGGCAAACAATGCTCCGCTTTTACGAGTTTTTCAGCGTTACTGCGCGCTCATTCACTAGCAGTTATGCAATGGCGCTCGCAAACAAATTATAGAATCCTTGAAGGAGATAGAATGTACTTGAATGCGTTGGACAATCAAGTTAATCTATATTCGGAGATGATATCACTTAACTATCTACCCGATGTTCCGTTGGATGTGAAGTTCATCCTCGAATCAAACATTTCACGAACTGCAATTTCAAGCCAGGCCCCAAGCCAGGCACAAATTCAAACACAGACAATTTTGTGGTGTTAAATTGCAATCTACCCAAAGGCATACAAAGAATTTTACTAAGGTTACATGTATAGAAAGCACTTCCGGTGTCCTGAGATGATAAATATTAAATTTTGTATGACTGCAATGAAAATCGCTGACATTTCAAATCTGAAAAACGATAATTTCAAAATTATCTTCTTTACATTCTTTGCACTACCTTAGCCGAATTAAAGGGTGTTGAGTCCAATGACTAATTTCTCAGTTAGGTTATTCATTTTTTCATTGCCTTCAGAGGGCTAAGAAAACTCTCCTAGCAGAGAATTCTTAAATAACAACCTCGGTCATCACCGACAGGCCAAATCTTCACTGGGCTGCTCGCAGCACTCGCCTTTTGATAAAACCACTAGTCTTTATTATAGTGGTTTAAATGTGGCAAGTTAGTGTGCTTTAACAAATATCCCAAACAATACCTTCTAAGCGGCAGCCCCAGAAAGGAATTGGGCCCACACGGAGAAAGAGAAACATCTCCGAACCCGGTGGGGTTCGAACCCACGATCTCTTTTATTTTTATTTATTTTCTCCATTATGTTTGTGAAACTAGCCTTTGGTCGCTCGCCATTTGTCCGTTTTGGCCGTCCGAAAGGAACTGGTACTGGACAGTATAAATGGAAAGGTCCAAGCGCGTGCGGACATTTTTCCCGCCAGAACTCTCCAAATTCCCGAGCGGCTCCGACCCATAAGCAGGGCAATTCTCTGGCCAGAACCAGTTCTGAAAACCCATGTTCTGTTTAAGAACTAACTGTTAAGAAAAATGGAAAGCCACCTGGTTATGAAGCCAGACCAGTGTCTTTGTTATATGTTTTTGCTTTCTATTTCTTTTGTTCGTTGCCTTGACCGTGCACAAAACACAAACGGTATTGAAATACATATGGAGAACTGACCAGCAGAAACATTTGGGCTCACAGGTAAAACAAAACAATGCGCAGGTTTACGATTTGTTTGACATTAAACAAAGCAGGAAGGGCGTGGTTGGCAATGATTTTATTTACAACACGCTTTTCGTTCAAACTGAGGATGGATCTGTAATAGCTTGATGGTAGGCCTGCCGCTGTTGCGCATGACAGATGTATGGTCATATAATTTCTCGACATATCTCGGGACAACCTCGCTCCCCGTCTCTTTCCTCTCCTGAGAAAAAGACCATGATTGGGTCTGGCCACGCGCCACCCAAATTCTAGGTGGTAACAAACAAAATAATCGAACGTGTGCGTTTGTTTTGAAGAAAAACATAATATTTTTCTCCCTACACTAGGCTAAATAAGAACAAGAATCAATTTTAAGCACATCTTCCACATTTATTTTATTTGATAGCACTCAGAATGTGGGTGGCACGTGACCAGACCCAACCAGGGTCTTTCTCTCGGGAGAGGAAAGAGCCTGGGAACGAGATTGATCTCGGGACAGCTAGACACATCGCCAGCTTCACCGATCAAGGAGTTTGTAAGCCAGGAAACATCCCAATGCGACCCAGTGACTGGCGAATCCCAGGTGCGACCATTTGTTGAGAGTGTGCTCCATTCCGTATCCCTAACAGAGGGTGGAAAGGACGAGAGTTAAAACATCTAATACCGAGAGAAGAGCGGCAAAAAGAAGTTAAATAGACAGCGCAAAAACTCCGGGACTCCTGCAGGTATTTTCTAGGTCTGAGGAGTTTTAACAAGGTCTTGGTTTTTGGAGAAAACTGCGTTATATCCCCACTCTCAAACACACAAATACCATTTACCTCAAGCAATTCCTTCATTTGACACACTCTGATATTCCTTACAACAGGAAAACCGCACAAAACTTCGGTATTATACATATAGCATGGGAGGAGAGGGAGGGGCGGAAATCTTGCCGATTATATTCAGGTGAATGTCCACTGATTAAACTAGTAACATAAGCGGGTCTATAAATTTGGGTAAAAATGTATCTACAACATCAAGGGAGTTCTGTTAGAGACATCGCCTTCGGTACTTGGTACTTGGTATGTTAACTCCTTAATAGCTCAAGCTAATATTAGGAGAAAAGCAAAGGCAAAAGTAAACTTCAGTCGAGTTTCGCGTCTTGGAATTAAGACCGAGGTAACAGATTTGCCATATGCATTGCGATTAGCCAGCTCACCTTCTCTTGTGACTCCGTATCCCCGAACATTATCCCGAGGTAGGCGAGATGGAACATTGCCAGGAATCCAAATGCTAGGTTAACGGCCGTTACCCAGAAATTAGTCTGAAAAGTAAAAAAAAAAAATGCTTTGTATAGCTATTGTGCCACTTAATGAACAAAATTTCACTGAGAAGGGATAAACGGTTTTCTCGCTGTATTGGACATTGATGGTTCATCAAGTGCCAAATTTAGAAAGTAAGCTCCATTTTGGGCAAACATAACTATATCAAATGTTTATGAGTAGAACTTAAATTGAAGTGCACGATTTCAAGAAAGCGGTCCTACTTTGTGCCGGCGGGACGTCATACGTCAGTGTATTCTGGTAGGGGCAACGTTTTTAAGATGCCACTACCGACTCCCTAAAGTAACGTTGCCCTGTGACTCCCCTGGAAGTGTTACTCACTGAAAACAATGAACTCATTAAAAGAGAATGAGGTCCTGCAAGTAATGACACCTTAAAACAATGAAGAACTGAAAATAATCACATACAAAAATAATGAACCCCTGATAGTAATGACTCATAAAATAATGAGCCCCTGAAAATAATGAAGATCTGAAAACAATGACGTCTGGAAATAATGCCCCCACCAGAAAGTATTAATATTTCCTAGGAAATGTTACTGTAGCAACCTTAAGGTACCTCATTGTACTTGTGGTCGCAGCCTGGTCGACACCTCCTGGCCAAGATACAAGCACTGAAAATGTTCCCCATCCTGTGACGCAGAACTGTAACAAGATGAACACAAACACCTGACTCGAAAAGATAATTAAACCCAATGCACTCCATTCCAATCCATCCCAATACAATGAGATGCTAGGCAATGCACTACAATGCAACGCAGTCCAATCCAATCCAATCCAATAGTCAATACGATACTGCTTTGATGAATACTATAAAGCTCGTGGCTCTAAACTGAAAAAGTAAAACAGTGATTTCAAATTTCTGCCTCAGTCTTGAAAGCAGTCGTAACGGATACGTTTATCCAGTCATCCAAACTGTTTGTTATCACACATAACTAGCACTAAATACCACAGGTATTACATTCATGACATGGACGCAAGTCAAACAAATATAGCTGCCATAAAATCATACTGTTCTTAATCTACAAAATTCTGAAACTAATCTGTTTATACCCAGATCGAGGTCATTAGTTGGCTCTAACCAGAAGTTTTGCAAACCATGGGGCTACACTGTAAATTGATCTCAGTGGCCAATATTAATCCATGAAAGCTCGTTACCCTGTAACAGTACACAACGCTTGATTTTGTATCACTGAATTTGTAGTATATAAAACTCTTTTGGTTTTATAAGAACCTTTTTACACTGTACTTAAGAACGCTAAGGCTGAGATTTGCACAAAAATTTAAGACAATGTATGGGTTGAATTAAGATCATCCTAAGGCTCAACTAAATCTTACAAAGATTGTGTATAGAATACGGACTATATGGAAACCATGCATGCAGTGATTTTTAATTGATGTCATTGCCGTGTATAAATAGAGAGATTCATTCATTTATTAACTTACCATGCTCTATGTATGCATATGTTCCAATGGAAAGAAGAACAGCAGAAAGCTGGAAGTTTACTCCCTGAAAACGGATTTGTTGAAAAGCAAATTATTAGAGCCAACAAAATAATTGCCTTGCCTGCTCTGACTGTATATTATAGTATTTCAGAAAATGTTGGCAACTGCGAAGGGCAGTCGAAATTTGGGGGCCTTTATTTAACACTGTAAACTACACACTGTCTGTAAGCACAGACGATGAAACAGAAAACAATGCTCATTGTTTTATTTTTGGTTATGGTAATCATAATATACTGGATCACGGCATGTTTTCTATTAGGTTGCATAATTAGATCTGCCATCACGCTTGAGATCTGGGTAATGTTTTAACTAGCTGTGGATAAGTCAGCTTCACTTGAATGTGAACTGATTCACATAGGTTGTTCACGAGGTGACTGTAGTGGGTAAGCGGGGATGGGTTAAAAGGGGTTATCCCCCCACGGTGAGTTCGCGCAGTTGTGTTATTGGGACAGTAATTGTTTGAAAACTACTTACAACTTAATTTTGGTCTAAAGGTGAAAGAAAGAAGCTCTTTTGGTTCTCCCCAATGACAAGCTCTCAAAGTTCATTTAATTTCCAGGCCATTGATTAGTTAGTTCTCACCCCTATGTACAGTGAAACGCTGCCTATCATATATATCTCTGCTCGAACTGAAACTTCCTACTGAAACATTCAATTTCGGTAAATCCATGTGTGTCGATCCTTTCCATGTTTCACTTACTGTATAACAGTCCGACTACTCAGTGTTTGTTTGTTTGTATGAAAATACTCTTGCTGCTGCTAATACTGACGAGTATTTGTCGCACCCTGTACTCACGTGCAATATTGAACTGGCAAAGAACGTCAGGAAAACTGCAGCAAATCTACCGAGAGGCTGGGCCTTCTTGAATACATCTGAAAATTTTTTTTAAAAAAACGTCTCTTTTGTATAATATAATATAATATACAATAAGTACAATTTAGCATTCACAAATTATAACTAATGATAACTGCAGCTATCACAGTGAATAATATAGAAGATGTGTGTGTGTTTGTGCGTGTGTGTGTGTGGGGGGGGAGAGGGGGTACAACCACCCCATCCTCATTCCGTGTCATTTTTCAAACTTGCGACACTATAAATTAAAGGGGGATCTAGATATTTAGGTAGTCTCCTTCCATCTTGCAATATCCAACTTTTGTTTTCTTCATAATTCTGGTCCATGATGTTCATTAACTTATATTATATTGATGTGTATTACGATTACGAAGAACTCACTGATGATAGTGACTTGGTGATGACGTAAACTTGTGATAGTGGTGACGGCGATCAGTGATAAAATGATATTGATGATAATGGTGATGGTAGTGGCGACAGATGTTAGTGATGATGATGAAGGCAATATAAAACAATGCAAGACAAGACAAGACAAAACAAGACGACACAAGACAAGACAAGACGAGACGAGACGAGACGAGATAATACAATACAATACAATACAATACAACACAATAGATGTCAGGTGCTTCCCGCGGGGAAGCTACATCAAGTGCATGGTTTAGTGCCAATCTCGCACACACAATTATGTCGACAATGTTGATAATCATAATGAAGAAGGTTATAGATATAATGTTGATAAGGGTGATGATGGTGACAGCAAGTCATTGATAGCATCAATTAATTGTATCATGATGATAATGATCACGGTGGTGGTGATTTTCATGGTGATGTTGATGACAATAGAGTTGATAGTGATTATGGGGATAGTGGTGCTGCTAACATAAATTTGATGATAATGATGTTGATTGTAATAATTTTGTTATGATAAGAGTAGACTAAAGCCGGTGTTGTGGCCAATGATCTCATCTCTTCATGCTCCGAGATCACGCATGAACCGTATAGCAGTAACCTTGTACTTGCTCTTGGTTTGACCTCGTGAGCAACAGGTAGCTGAAAAGCCCTATGGGGAGCACCTGTGTAGATCATATACTGCATCATATGATGGCAGGATGATATGAAGATCAACAGTTATCTGGTTATCTTTTAATATCAACTACATATACTCTCATCTTCCTCACTAACTTACAGTTCTTGAGGAACACATGGATTGCTACATTCCAGTGGATAACAACCTCAACCAGCGAGCGAGGAATCTCCACATGCTGTGGTCGAGCCACATCAAACCTCCTGCATTGCAAGTAGACAGACGATACATTAATGAACAGACAAAATTTAATTGCAGATGGCCCTGAGAATGACAGTGGACAGTACTGTGACATGGCCCAGCACTTGTTACAAGTGCTCACTGAACAGTCTGTAATGATGTATACAAGCAGTGAGAATTTTAATACCGGTATCTTGGGTTTTGGTTTCCTATTTTGATACTGAAAAGTATTTTACTAGAATTCTAGCCAAACAGAAATAGATGGGCAATCAGAAAAGACAAAAACAAAAGCTGCATTTAAAGTATTATGAGAACATCTGTCCAAAAACAACCATCACAAAAAACTATTATTAATAATAAAATTTGGAATCATTCTCACAGCAACAAAGTTGAACTCCCTATCACAGCTGTTATCCCTTTTTAAATCCTGTAACTACAATTATCATTGTAATGTATTCATTCAATTTTGTTGAGATTGAACAATTTAAATCCCTTAGGGATTAACTCGAAGATATATGTGAGTCAAATTTTTCTTAAGTTGCTAGTCAGATAACTTCTACTTGAGAAGTACATTTAGATCTTCTACTTGAGAAGTACGTTTACATTTTCTGCTTGAGAAGAACATTTAGATGCCCAATTGGGACAGATTGTATAGTCATGGCCAATTAGGTTCAGTTGAAACTGTCGTACAAGTTTCAAGTTACAAGTTAAAAGGTTAAAAGATTGTGAAGCTGTGAAGAAATAGAGTTACAAAGTTAAGAAGATAAAAGGTGTCAAAGAATGGAATTAGAAGATCAGGAGAAGTAATAAAGGAACTAACAAATCTCATTTATGGAAATATTGCCCCTATTTTAATTTGTGGTGTGAGGATGTTTTGATTAACTGTTTAAACAATACTCATATAGCATCTTACTTCAAAACTTGTTTTTGTTTTTTTGGGTATTTTCAAAGTCAAGTTTGTTAGGTTGGTAAAACAGGAAATTGAATTGGTACCGAACATACAGGAAAAAAACTAAAGCAGTAAAAATATTTATGAGTTTTTTGGTCAACTACATGTACAGTACATATGTTTAGCAGTATTCACATAAATACATGTACAATATTGTTTACAAGTTGCATAAATTGATTTCATTCATTAATTTCTCTCTCTTTCTCTAGAGCCTAGGCTGCACATGGGGCCTCCACCAAGGATCTCCATTTCTGCCAGTTCTTTGCCTGTTTACTGGCACTTTCCCATGTTAATTCTACATCTTTCAGTTCCGCTTCGACAGATCTCTGCCATGTTATCTTAGGCCTGCTCTTCTTACACTTCCCCTGTGGAGTCCAACTTGGTGCCACTCTTGCCTGGCTGTTGTTCGGCATTCTCAAAACATGGCCCAGTCATCTTAACATTCTTCACTTTACACACGTAGAAATCGGTTCCATGTTACAGCTCTTGAGTAGGTCTTCGTTTCTTCGTTTCTGGCCAGAAAATTCTCCTGAACCGCCGTAGAAACTTCGTTTGGAATGTGTCTGACAGTTTCTTACACATTTCTTTCATCATCTTTCAACATTCCGATCCGTAAAGTAACACACTTAGAACGTTGCTTTTTAAAATTCTGATCTTGGTTTTCACTCTGAGTTGTTTCGATTTCCAGACTGCATTTAGACTGCCAAAGGCTTGGTTTGCTCTGGCTAGTCTTGCTTGTAAGTCTTTGCCAGTATCTCCATCAGTACTGACTTTACTTCCAAGGTAGGTAAACTCCTCTACTTCCTCAATCTGTTGGTTATTTATGATGACTGATTTTCTTCACTTGAATGTTTATTGCCAGTTGTGATGCAAGTGTCGTAAATCTATCTGATTTGTCTTGGATGTCAGTAGGACGGCTTAACAGCATATTGATATCATCAGCGAAGACTAGATCTTCAAGTGATGTGGTCAGTGTCCATTGAATACCCTTGTTCTGTCCTTCATTTGTTTGTCTCATTAGCCAGTCAATTGCAAGAACGAAGAGAAATGGCAAGAAGATACAGCCCTGCTTAACTCCTGTTTGTACTCTGAAGCTGTCTGTCAGCTGATTCCCGCAAATTACCTTGCAATGAAAGTCCCTGTAGAGCATTTCAATCTTCCAGAAAGTTTCTCGATGGAGGCTATCGAATGCCTTTTCAAAGTCTATGAGTAATACACAAAGATTGCTGTTCAAGTCTGCCCCTTGTTCAAGCATTTGTCTCAATAAAAAAAAAATATAATCTATGCAAGATCTTCCCTTTCTGGAACCAGCTTACTCATTGCGACTGATGTACTCTACAGTCGTTGAAAATCTATCTTGCAGAATTCGACTGAAGACCTTGCTTGTACGTGATAGAAGCGTAACTCCTCTCCAGTTATAACAGGTGGATAGATTGCCCCGCTTTGGCAGTTTTACAATAAGGCCAGTCTTCCACTCGTCGGGTGCCTCTTCATTTTCCCAGATGTTGCTAAATATCTGACACAGCACAGCAAATTTACATTCCACCACCTTGAGCATTTTAGCAGTTATTTTGTCCTCTCCAGGAGCTTTACCCGACTTCATTTGCTTGATGGCTTGATACACTTCTTTAACTGAGGGTAGCTCTGTGGAAATATCAAGATCTTCTTCACTCTCCCAGATCACAGGATTCTCTTGGGGTATTGGCCTATTCAGGATTGCTTCAAAATGTTCTCTCCATCTGTCATTTCTTTCCCCTTCGTCTTTGATAGTGTTATTACTTTTACAGCAATATCATGATTGTTTCCATAGCTCCCCTTCATACTTTTCGTGGATTTGTACAGAGTTCTCATATCGTTGTTTTTTATGCAGTTTCTTCGGCTTTAGATGCAAGTGTCTCAAAATATTGCCAATTGTCTTAGATCTAACACCTAAAGAAACCATAATATGATTCATATTGGATGCTGGAATGTGCGAATGTGCAAATACTATATACCAAACCGGAAAGCTTGCACAGACTGTTGCAGAGATGCATACATGTAAATACCAACTGAAGATGCTCGAGGTACAAGAAGCACATTGGACGGGTTCTGGGAAGTGATATCTTGCAACTGGAGATACAATTCATTAATTTATTCACTACATTTATAGATTTACATGTAGTTGAACCCAGACATGAGCTCCAACCTTGTACCCAGGCTCTTCCCTCTCCTGCAAGAGGGAAGAGCCTGGGTATGAGGTTGATTGAGCTCCTTAGATGAGAATTCTTGCTCTTGAGCAAATGATTAAAAGTTCTGATATATGCTTTTAAAAATAACAAAAAAAAAATTAATGACAAACTCTGGAAGGTCAGAGTCTCTACATGTACATACCACAGAGTTGTCTTTTGACCCTCCTCAGAGACTTCTGTGCCAATGCCACACACTAGACAAGTGCATTCAGATATATAACTGACAAAATAGTGACTAAACCTGAATGACAGGGCTGACTGGTAGGCTACGAGCCACCTGCGAAGCAAGTACAGAAAATTTATTGTAAATTGAGTGGTTCAACCAGCAGTAATATTTTAAGTAACAATTTTTCAGTGCTAACTAAGGTGGCAAACAGGGCTCCAAATACGCCATGTCCCTTGTCCTGGACAACCAAAAAATGGCTTAGAAAAACTACATCTTGTACTTGGTTTGTCCAGGGGACAGCTAGATATCTTTCTGTTGGGACAACATAGAACATATTTATGTAAAAATAACAACATATTTATGTAAAAATCATCGTATGTTCGTGAAACTGTATTAAACCTTGTGGATGAATTTTAGAATGCGAATCAGCATTTAGTTTGGTTTACAGTTTCCTTTGAAGATTTGAAGATACTCATGAGCAAGTACATGTAAGGATAGCTCCAATGCAGATTGTTGATTTAATTTATACATTTAATAGAACATTCTGCTTCATGATGATGACTTCATAAAGACCAAATTTTTAAAACCTTTTTGGATTGGGGGATGGTAGTGAGGGTATATGATCTCCATATATTCTGAACTGCAGGGTCCGATTCCTCAAAACTCCGATTAACTTAACCCAGGGTCAGGACTAATCCAGGGTTAAATTTCCTAACCAAGGGTTGGTTAACCCATGGTTTAAAAAGCGTTCCTCAAACTTCAATTAGTGAACCGATTACATGTAACTAACCCAGAGTTAACATGCGTCCCTGCATTCTCACTGGCTCCTGAACATGGTGTGAGTGTGAACTTGGAGAAGTCCTTGGTTTGATTCCTGGAGCTGCAGCCAATTTTGATCAGATTTTTTTTCTCATTCTCTCTTCGCACAAGAAGTCACATTTTCTGCTTTTAAACACACATTTCCCTGCTTTTTTTGTTTTTGCTTAGAGCTTCCTCTATACCATAAAACATTTTCAATGTTTTTTGTTGCATCTTAGAGTTTGAATTACAGGAAAATGAAGAATTTTTAAAATGGAAAGCAGTCTTCATGATTTTCGAAAGTTTTCAATCATCAGCACCCATCATTTTATTAAATAACTCTTTCTTAAGTTTAAGTGCTTTCAGCATATTCTAGTTATAGATACTGGTATCACATAAATGATTATGATGGACTTTTAGTGTGT
Source organism: Umimayanthus parasiticus (assembly GCA_027575125.1). Taxonomy (NCBI): domain Eukaryota; kingdom Metazoa; phylum Cnidaria; class Anthozoa; order Zoantharia; family Parazoanthidae; genus Umimayanthus; species Umimayanthus parasiticus. Next base: position 140 of record JAOBRH011340140.1, on the reverse strand, counting down.
TTTAATTATAATAATAATAATAATAATAATAATAATAATAATAAAAATAATAATAATGGTTTTTTTATGAACCTCCTCGCCTTGTGTTTTCTTTTAATGTATGTACCTAAGTGTAGTTTCATTCTTTATACTTATTAAAA
>JAOBRH011337919.1:0-12334 GCA_027575125.1 Umimayanthus parasiticus | reverse complement strand
GGAGCTTATATAATTATCTAGCTTGCTGGGGGCTTGTAAGCAGCATGAAAAACTTTCAAAATGAGCAGATACTATGTATCTGGTCCCAGAAAAGACTGAAAGAGTGGATAACTTTATCTAGTGGATAAATCCCTATCCAGTGGGTAAAATTTGCTTGATGTCCAATCAAAATTAAGAATGCGCCAATTTTATGCGCTGGATAGGAATTTATCCACTGGATAAAGTTATCAACTCTTCGTACAACCAGGCCCTGAGAAGTATATTAAAACTGTAAAAACTGTTTTGAAATTGTGTTGTAAATGGGGCTCCAGACTGGGTTAGTCTTTACTACATCTGGAGTCTCAGCACTCACACTATTTATATATGATATTGGGGTTGCGAGTTCTAGTCTTTGAAGGTACAGAAAAAATTATTTGTTCAGTGATAAAGTTTTTAGTGGCAGATTGTGTTAGGTCGGGGTGTGGTGTATTTGAAAATTGGAGCCTGGAGGGGATACTTGGATACTAAGGGAGAGGGGTTAGGGTTAGACGTAATAATCTCATTAGACGTTTAATAGTTTAATGTTGCGTACTTACATACATGTACATCGTGCTGAACCTATCGTATATTGTCTTTCTTCGAATGATTGTTGCTTCTGTTATCTCAGCCCATTTCACATTTGAATAACTTTTGTATAGTTGCTACTGCTACTAGGCACAAAAGGCAATGTCTTGAGAGTTAAGTCAAGTGACTACAGACCACACATTTTTCGCCGTCATTGCCAACATTTGGTTTCCAGCGATACCCAGTATTCCTTCTCATTTTCTCGTTAATGCTTTTAGCGTAAATATAAATACACAAGCATTGAAGCAAGGATCTACAAATTCCTGAGCTTGACCTGATGAGTGATGACGTTTTTGCACACACTCTTGTACACACAACACAGAAACACCAAAAAAGCGAAATTATTGACCAATCGTGGAACGCTTTGATGCCACGTGTTCTTTTGCGCGGGAAACCACATACTGACGAAAGTCAAGAAATCGTGTAGCGTCCGGTTTGAAATATTTTTCAAAATCGTTCTTCTAGTAAACAAGATTGCCTGCAAGATTGCTTTTTCAAAGGTTGGTAAGTCTGAGTAAGTCGTGACATCCGATGTTCCGAGGTTTTGCTATTGTTTTGTTAGGTGATTTAAAAAAAAATGGTGAGTAAAGGACTAAATTGACGTTTGATGGTTCAGTCGCTCACTCGCAGATTCTGGGTTTGCCTTTGCATGGAGAGTCTAGTCCAGAGAGTGACTCGGACGAGAGATTTTGTAATCTCCAGGATTTTCCTTTGCTTTTGGAAAACCAAGACTCGCAACTGGGTCAGTCAGTAGTTGACCTGAAAAATCATCCGGCCACATTCTATGATCGTTTTACATGTGGCTTGTGCTTTCCTGTACAAATTCACGCTCTACCTGTACAGTACAATCAGTGGTCGAGTATGAGAATTTGTTTCTATATCGCAAAGAAGGAACGATCAGATACGGTTTTTCGCTGAATCATAACATGAACCTCGGTGGTGTCTATCTCAAAACTGGTGCGTCAGTCCACCTGTGGCATGTTCCAGACACCAAAAGTTAATGGAGTGCATGTAAGGTTCAGTCAAACGCGATAAGAAAATTTCATTCATACCCGCTTCAACATTATTCGAAGATAATTATGTACGACGTTGCAGAAAATATTTGTGTGTTTGTCATGTGTTTCAGCTCACATCCATATAGCGGGTTGGCTTGAGACTCCATGGACCGGCATTTTCGGAAAACTCATCTTCAATGTACAACTAAACGAGTTCCTTCGAACCTGCGGCGAACATGGCACGAAGATATTTTCGGAAAAAAGTTGAAAGGGCCCTAAAAACTAGCGAACTTGGAACGAAGATGGTAGACCTGAAAAAGCTGTAACAACTGAAAAATCCGGTCTTGATGGTAGTCTTTTTATAAGCATTAATACAAATATCAGTTGAGAGAAAGACAAAAAGTGGTATTAGCGTTTTTAAAATTTGAATCGCGGGGTCGTCGTAAAGTGAAAGCATCGACAACTGAAATCGCCGGTCAGGTTTGAGTTCAGTCGAAGCTAATAACCCATATTTTTAATAGATACGAGTTTTTAAATTAAAAGAATAGCTTAAAAATGCGGCTATGAAGATCGTTTGGGTACTACTTCAGACTATAAGAGAACTAAATTTGATTTATGTTTTTAGAGCCACTGATTCAGTCGCTTGGAACGGGCTAGCTGAAAAGAAGCAAAGGAAATCGTTCTGTCTTCTAACTTCTGAAAGTGATTGCTTGCGAAAGAATTTCAATAATGCTGCTCAGATGTCTTTATTTGACGTTATTTAAAAATCAATCGTTGGTTGGATAAAAGAAAAACTATATAATGAGAAAAAAGGAAAAATAATCGCTTCAAAAAATGTGGTCTAAACTGGTTTCGATCCTACTGCACGCGGCGATCAACTGCAATTGGCTTGGAAAGCAAAGTTCTTGCCGCCGCGCCACGAGCTCATGTATGAAATATTTTGCGAAACTTAATATAAAAGCATTTATTTGCTTGTAGTCAATGTACATTCGGAGATTTAAGAGCAAGGTTGAAGAGGCTGTACTGATATAAACTGTTAAATGACTGGATCATGCACCTGGCAACAATTTATTGCCTTGTAACCGGTCCTAAACATATTACTGAATAATCAGTATAGTTGTTTTATGTGTCCAAGTCCAAACACTACCAGTATCCACTTGGAAAATATATCATCATTAAACTTTTAAGTTAGAGATACAATTATGGTCCCAATAGCAATAGACAGAAGCAAACTGCCCTAGCCATTGGATGGTTTGATAAGAGATGCATGTATGATAAAACTGATCTACTGTGACCACACGTTTCTACCTTTCCTGAATTGCTGAAATTTGCCATGCCTGTAATAATCCGTTTGCCATACTGTGCGTGTGCCATACATTAATACCTGATTTCATTGCTCAGTAGCTCGCAGCACCCCCCCCCTCCCTTACTATGGGTAACGTCTGGTCTTTTGTTTATTGTTACTTGTAAAGTTCTGAAGCAATATAATTTCCGTTGTACTTGTTTTACGGCATGCCCACTGAGTTTGGAGCTTCATTTGTCCTTTATATATTTCAGAAAAGAAGTGGTACAGTGTATTGTGTAATGCATGTAGTAGTGACTTGCCCTGGGGATATTGTCTACATTTGATTTTCCTACTGGGCAAATCTCGAAGGTATCTGCGGGGTCAGATCCCGGACAAGCCAAGCATACATATTTAATAATGTGTAGGTGTGTGTGTATGCGTGCTGCATGCTACGTCTGTCTGTATATGTGTGTGTGTGTGTATGTGTGTATGTGTGTGTGTGTATGCGTGCTGTATGCTACGTCTGTCTGTATATGTGTGTGTATGTATATGTGTGTGTGTGTATGCGTGCTGCATGCTACGTCTGTCTGTATGTGTGTGTGTGTGTGTATGTGTGTGTGTGTGTGTATGCGTGCTGCATGCTACGTCTGTGTATGTGTATGTCATTGCGTCTGTTTTGGGAGGGGAGACTTGAATCGTCAAGGATTATGATGCGACAATGTAGGCCGTGTTGAGACTTTTGCAAAATGTTCAACTCTTTTTCCCAAGATTTTGACCAAACTGTTGTTGTTTTGGAGATGGGCGAACTAAAATAGTATAGTATACGTACAAAACTGCAGTCTCAGTTTTAACACTATTATGCTTCCCAAGCAACGGTACAATGAGATGCTTGATAAAACCAATAGACATTGTTGTAGTTTGTAGCAGTAGTTTCGCAGCTGTAGAACAAGCTCATTATACTGCAAATAGTTTTGGGAAATTGATCCTTGATTTCACGATCGCTACTATTTAAATGCATTTTAATACCCCAAGACAGACAGACTTCACATGTTAAATAAACTCTATTAGTTTTGGTATTAAAGTGTCTTGGGATGAATCAAGCTTCAGGGAGTAACACCACAACCAAAAACGGAACAATCCGTTTTTCCATATTTAGGAATATAACTAATACTAGGTATAAATATGGTATAATTTGCCCCGATGGTTTTAAAGAGATAGTAACTGTAGAAGACTGCAGAATAAGTCACTTACTGAATGTTTTTTGTCTTCAGAGAAGACAACGCAGTGCATGGAATGTGGGGCCACATTTCGGCGCAAAGGAAGCCTGGAGGTTCATATGCGCATACACTCAAACGAGAGACCGTACAAGTGTGAGATATGTGATGCAACATTTCGACACGACTCTTCTTTAACCTTTCACGTGCGTAAACACCGCAATGAACGCAATTACAAATGCCTCAAGTGCGGTCAGACGTTCTTATCCAATACGTGCATGAGGAAGCACATGAGGAAGAAATGTTTCAGGGGTAAACAGCTCTGCTCTAAGTGCAACAAAGAATTCAAGAGTAAAGCGTCATTACAGAAGCATATGCTAGAGGAACACTATGGCCGTACACGACGTTTAGTTCTTGAAACTTTCCCTTGTGATGAGTGCAGTCGGCTCTTCTCGAGTGAATATTCACTTTATAGACATAAGTCAGCCTCACATGGTTTGGAGAGACCTTATAGGTGTTTAGAATGCCGTCAGATTTACCCTGACATGGATGCGGCAAAACGCCACAGTCTTGAAGCACATTACAGAGCTGCTAAAGATGCAGAAGACTTCATTGAAGATAGGCGTGTATCCAAGGATCAAGATGAAGAGGCCGAGGTAGCGTCAGAAAGGAGTGAAGAAGAAGAAGAAGTCATAATAGAACCCGAAGATAAAACTGGGGATCCAGTCTACCTACCGAGTGCTGAATCTGGCGAGGAAGACAGCAACACTGATGGTAAAAGTAACTCGGGTGATAAGGAAAGCGAGGCTCCTGGAGTGGCTATTGCTACTGTTCACAGTATAGCCGACCCTTACCTAAATAACTACCTTGAGGCCGTGAAACCGGTTGTAATACGTAAAAAATTACCACAAAATGCCACAAAACTAGAGAAGGTCCTAGCTAAATATCCTGTGCTTATGCCACGGCCCACACTGTCTGGGCCGTTTGCACCAACGGTTGGGGCACCGAGAACGCATACATGGAATGGTGATGGCTGCACTGAAGAGGCAGAGGAGAAATCACTCACTGGTAATGAAAGGACCCAAGAGAAAGTGTCGGCATCAGATTCCCTTGAAGAAGTAGCTGTCGGCGAGGCTTCAGCTGGTAGCTTTGCCACCGAAGACAGGTTACAGCAGTCAAAAGAGATTGACCTTCCCAATGAGACATCCACGGGGAAACTTGGCAGAGGTGATATGAGAAGGCCATCTGTTACAGTGACTGTCAATGGTACATCTTACACTTTGCCTCTTGTTGTAACTGAAGAAGAAATTTTGGCCACTGCAACAAAAACAACCCTCGATCCTAAAAAAGATTCGAAAAAGAAACCACCGATAGAAAAAATGAAAACAAGGTCATTTCTTCGAGTTCAGAAAGTAGCTGACTGTGGTAACAAAAGTTCAAGATGTGGTGATGACAAAGAACCAGAAATTGTGATGCAAAAGCAGCAAAACAATCCAGAAAAAGAAAAGTTATGGGCTGTGCTTCAGAAGCGAAAACAGAACTTGCCTAAGGGAATTCCTCGTGAACTTCAAGTACACGATAAAGTCACAGAAACTCTGCTTGGGAAACAATTAAATTTAAGAACAAAATCCAATCGTAGGCGTAAAACAAAACAATTTGGCGCATTATTTGCGTTTAAATCCTCACTTATAGAGGATAGGACATCGTTATCAAAAAAGACGGACACAGGAAAACTGAGAGGCGACTCACTGAAACAGATTTTACCAGGTGAATCACGGCAGTCTAAAGTAGAAAAGCTACTTGCACAACTTCCTGTGTTGGTACCCAAACCAGTCAACCCACTTATTGCAGGCAACTGTAACCCTAACGTGCAGCCTTTGACAGTCTCGGATAACTCTACCTCTACCACTGGCAGTCAACACCAGTTATCCGATGAACAATCCCTTCGTCCCTCTTCAATAAATACATCTCTCAATGCTTCCCCACCAGGAAATCAACTGCAGTTGTTATCCGTTGAAGGAAACCATATTTCGTCTTCAACGTTGACCGGTTCTTCTACACTCACAAACCAAGTCCAATTACCGATGGAACACTTCCGTCTTTCACGTACCGAAAATACAGATGAATCTTCACTCAGAAATCCAAAGCAGTCATCTGTTTCCGTTCATGAAAATAACGTGAATACTGAAAGTTGTCCGACTACATACCAGCCATCAAACGTAAGTGATAACCACATGGAAGTGGCTCCCTACCAGTTACAGCCAGATTCAAATTACGAGAAATCGATGAGAAAAGCAGTTGAAGTATCTGGAACTTCTTTTTATTCAAAATCAAACTTTCAGCCGATTACTGATAACAGTGACCAGCCGGCAAACGCTGCACAAGGCTGCACAGGGTCTTCTCCAACAAATATATTGCCTTTTGACGCCACTGAGGACAAGGTTTTAGATGATGTAACACAGTACGTGGAGTCCAATAATGAGGAGGAGCTGCCTTTAATTATTACAAATGTGATATCTTTGAACCCCAATGTTCGAGAACAGGCAGTGCCAGGAAATATTCAAGAACGAAAGGAAAAGATTTGTAAAGCTGACGAAACAGAAGTCGTTTTTTCAGAAGATATCGGATTGTCAGCAACATCTTTATACGAAACAAACGTTTCAGAAGTTCTAAAATTTGGCAAATCTTCAGATTCTCTGGAGCCGCCTAAGCCCCTTCATCCCACTAGGATTGCCACAGCATCGAGTGATTCTGTGCCACTGAAGAATGGATTGGCAAAAGATACATGGCACAACTCTCTACGAGCTCCTTTACGAGATGTAGTAAGCAGTCATCAAAACTCGATATTGGATAAAACTGAGACGGACTTGCATAATTCCGTTCAAGGGGCATCTGTCACACTACTTCAAGATGAACGCAGAAGCAGTTTTAACGACAGTACAACACTGCTCTACAGCCAGCCTGAACAGATTTTGCAATTTTCTTCGCCAATGTCGTTAGGAAATTGCTCGAGCAACAAGCAGAATTCCAATTCCAAGCCCGAAATAACTACTCAAAGCATCTTGCTTTCTGATAGAGTTCAAAGCACTTCGCTTCATTCTAAGAATCGCCCTTTACGCAATACAAACCTTAACTTGCGAAATGTTACTCCATCTTACGTTGATAAAATAAAGAAACCTGGTTTATCGTCAAGGCGAGGGAAAAAGAATGATGCGCAGTGGAATCTTTCTCGTCGCTACCGGCCATTGTTGCCAAAGCCTAGTCCTGTGGATGCGCATCGGATGATACTTGACAGTCCAGCTTTGAATAACATTCCTTTCAGAGAACAGGTGCAGCATTATCCGTATAGCGTAAGGAACAGTTATCTGGATAATCGTACAGCAGAGATGATAAGTTCACAAACGTATTCTTACGAAAGAGATGGCGAATCTTTCCCGGCCAGTGCAGGAAGACACATAGGTATGATCAACCAAGAAGAAGTTTCTCCCCATGAAAGCGCGGCCAGTACATCTCAACCAACCGGAATCATCCACTCAGATAATGAAATTCAAGTTTCATCTGAATGCAGCATGGAATCTGTTGTACAGCCATTTCCTTACGTTCCGCAGCAGAACCGCGATTTAGTACAACATGGATCTACTCAGCAGTATACCACAGAATTTAAAGGAAACTCGCCTTCATCAGTGTCGCACGTTGGTTACGTGATAAAAAGCGGTTTCTCAAGATCCGGCGCCACAGCAGTCCGAACTTCCCCTACCCTTCATACAGCAGTTGTCACAGACAGTCAAGACCAAACACAACCTAGGGAACCTGGTGATCGTCCTGACTTACAACCACTTTCTGGTACACCAAAGGATCTCCACAAGCATGCAACATCTGTACCGTTGGAGAAAACAGAACTCGATAAAACTGCCCAAAGCCAAAAGTATTCAGCATTAGCTACCAAGGGAAAGAATATTATGACCAATTTACTGACACCCAAGGGATATGTTGTTCTTGAAGATTCTGCGCAAGAATCTGCACCAGCGCAACCCGAAAATGCGTTGGCTGTTGCCACTGCTGGAGAGGGACTGTCACAAGAAGAATATGCCACTGGTGCATCCAATGATCATGAAGTGCGTAACAACCGTGGAGGGCGATCTCAGTCTGCGCCTGGTAACAGCGCAGAACAAGTGATAACCCCATCGTCAAACAGCCATTCTGGAACGCCCGGAGGAGTATCACGTGTTTCTGTTAATAACCATGAACGGGCTTTGGAGGCCTCAAAGTCTAGTATGTCGGACCGATGCGGCTATGGTCCACCAGATTATCCAAGTCACCGCGAAAGTTTTCCATCCGGAACACACTCCTATCAGTCACGGTACCGGGAAGCAGGGCCTGTATCCCCAGATCACACAACTACAGTAGGATACACAACACCTCGCGTAGCTATACCACAGCAAGTTTCGCAAGCTTATGATCGTTTCAGTCCTCAATCACAAAGGCTTAGGTACTCGCAAGCCAGGGATCGTGTCAATGAACGGGTGGTCTTCCCTGTGTCTGGAGTACTTGGTGGCAACAATGGAGAGCAGTCAAAAGAACAACACATACAGCTCGCCCAAAGGTATATAGAACCAAACCGCAAATCGCCACCTGGTTCGCCGCAGTCCAAGCACATTAAACATTCTATACATGACAGTAGTTCTTCGTCTAAGAAGAAGTCAACTCCGTCAAGGGATCTAGAGATTCATCTGCAAAATTTCGTCGGCCGTGTGAATCTACCTACATACACGCATTATGCAAATAAATTAGGAGGGAGAGGTGTTAGGCCGCTCTTGCCCATGCGGCAGACGCAACATGGGACCCACCAGCGCGTGCAAGGGGAAAATAGCCCAGCTTTGTCATTTAGTAAGAGACAACATACCTTTAACCATTTGGTAGTTAATGCAAACGCCCCACTTGCTGACGGTGTTCTCAGAATGCCGTATTCGTATGCAGGGAGCTGGTCCCCAAATGAATTAGCAAATGCCCCTCGAAACAGATTTAACAATGAACAATTACCTAACAGAACGCAGCACCTGAATTACATGGGATATATCCCGAACCAACCTCGCCCAATACGACAGTTTCCCACAAGGTTTTCTGCCCCCGAAATTTTCCAGTCAAGCAATTCGCAACCTTTTCCTCCACATAGATTACCCAGCTCGTCCGTAGCTGCTGGCTTCCAGGGTGCGTCTGCGACAACTTCCGAGACCTTTCAGACTGACAGTACATCCACGACTGAAAGATCTGTAGTGCATCCACAAAGTCCTTCCACCTCGCAATTGCCTTCCACAGCGCAACGGATTGCACCTCAAGAACCTGTTTCTTATGTAAGTACATTAAACACCAGCAGTGCACCACAAATTGTTTCAGTGAAGTCCGAATACGAATCCCCATGTCAATGTACCTCATCTGCAGCTCCAGCAGTTAGTATAAAGTCTAAACCGTCACCAGAAGTTCCGAGCTCCGTTGCAAGCATTAAGTTTGAAAAGGAGTCGACAGACACTTACACCATACACGACTTGCTTCGTGGCATTAAGGTCGAGCTGAACTCGGAGAAAACTGGAAGCAAGACTGCTTTTGTTCCTTTTTTGGAGCACAAAAAAAGTATTCAAACACAGGCAAAAATCAGCAGCGACAGAGGGAGGTCTAACTCTGTATACCGCTTCCTTCAGAGAGCGATAGCTTGTATCCCCCTTGTCGGCTCGAGTGAAAGTGCCAATTCATAGTGTTACTCGAGTCTTGGGCAACACGTTGAAACGTACCTGCTTTATTACATTTTCCAAGAAGACAAGACGCCAAAGAAACGAAAAGAATGTTATTGCTTTTAAATAAGATCAAATATGTAGGTTATAATCAGATTAATTACAGAGTATAATAAGGGGTGGGAAGAAAAGAGTCCCAAGGAAATCTGCAAAATTGACCTTGACAATTTTGATTAATTACAGAGTTTATAGGGTCTTGAATCCTATACTCCCTCGGGTTAAGAATCTTATACTCCCTCGGGTTGAGAATCCTATACTCCCTCGGGTTAATAATCCTATACTCCCTTGGGTTAAGAATCCTATACTCCCTTTGGTTAAGAAAACTATAATCTCTCGGGTTAAGAATCCTATACTCCCTCGGGTTGAGAACCCTATATTCCCTTGGGTTAAGAATCCTATACTCCCTCGGGTTAAAAATCCTATACTCCCTTGGGTTAAGAATCCTATACTCCCTCGGGTTAAGAATCCTATACTCCCTTCGGTTAAGAATCCTATACTCCCTTGGATTAAGAATCCTTTACTCCCTCGGGTTAAGACTGTTGCAGGCGTAGCCCGTGCAGCGTGCTGTACTGAGGTTTCGCATGTGTTGTCTATCATGTTCCGCATTGTCTTCTGTTGGGATGTGGGTGAATTTTGTGCTTGTAATAAATACGAGTTTCGGGAGAAGATAAGAGAAAAGATGAAAAACAAATTTTCGGATATTTTTCCAACACCAAGTCAATAGGCAGAAAATAAGACGAGGAAACTGCCTCGTCTTTCTTCCTACTGGCTCTTTTGTTTTTCCGAGGAAATTTTCTTTAATTTTTGATTTTTCAAAGCAAATAAACAACCGAATATGTTAAATAAGTACGTGTTCACATTCCTTGTAAGTCGTTATTCCGTAAAAGTTCACGGCATTGCACTTGGATCAGATCGGCGTTGGGATTGATTTGAACTGCATTGTTGAATACTGATATAATAATTAAATAATAATAATAATAATATAATAATAATAATGATAATATTTTTTATTTTTTAATAAATATAACTTTATTAACCAATTTCTAAAAATGCATTACAATATGTTTAAAAAATGTGTTAAAAGCTCAGTTCTGCTACAACCATAATAATATTGTAAACTTTCAAATGTATATAAACAGATAGTATCAATGCAATCTAGAATGCTATTAAACATAGAATACTAATAAAAACTAAAAGTTAATCCAAAAGCGATAAATATTTCGACTTAATTGTTAAAACAGAACCTAATCAAAATTACAATACATAGTTAATCTGTTGCATGGACAACTCGAGTCTAAAGAGGAAACAAAAAAAAATAGAAAACAACAGCTAATAAAAAATTACTGCTTAAATTCTGGCTTGCACACTTTCTGATGTAATATCAATGTCAGATACATTGGCTGCTCTTCTGACTCCTGGTTCCTCTGAGACGCGGAAAAGCTGATCGTAGGATGGCAAAGGATACTTTGGCCCTTATCCAAGATAATAATAGTAATAATAATAATAATAATAGCAATATAATTATTGTTATTATTATTTGTTGGTTTGTTTGTTTACCTGTTTGATTACGTGATAGTAGCTTTTAAACGTACCTCGCAATATTACGAAATAATTACATTGATGGTGTGCCTCATATGTGAGTCAGATCCAACTGAAACAAACATTTCCCTCCTTCCCGGGCAAATACCAGGGCATTTGTCAATCTATAAAAAAATTGGTCAAATTACCGACCTTGGAAGCATTTTATTTGGTCAAATACCTGGCCATGTCGAAGAAACGATGTTTGATCAAGCCGACCTGCAAGATAGGCAAGCAAGAGTTGGTCAGGTGACTTGGACTTTTAACGCTGGTTCTCGACTGACTGGAACGCCCTCTACGCAGACTAGTTGACGTTTATCCTCGTCAAAACGAAGCCTTTTGACGCCGTCGTGAATATCAATGATGCGACAGATTTTCTAGGTACTTCTAGTTCCGGTCTGGGAGACAATTAGGTATCGAAATCCTAGCCATCTGGGGCTCAAATAACCAGGAGAGTGGTGTTTTAAGCGTTTGGATTTAACTTGCCCAATGGTAAAGCAAAATTGCTATATTGTCATGAAGCTGCAACGGTTTCTCTAACCAGCTTGTTTTTTCGATATTGGCAAAAATAGTAACATTTTCAATATAGGTGAACCAGTAATCGATTTTACATTTTTGCCTGACAGCACACGAGTGCTATTTGCTCACTTTCACGTTATGTTTCTTTTCGTTACCAAGTGTCTTGTTGGATTCCAATTTATTTATAGTTAATTGTTATTCAGTAACTGTGCTTATATGATGGATGGCTCCGCCTAAAATGTTCTACAATTTAATCGAGCCGATACCCATTCTAGAAGTGGTACACATTTTAGGACTCTTTCTGACGATAAACTGTTTTAGAGGACATTTTGAGAAACTTTGTTATCTTCTGTC
>JAOBRH011333475.1:0-12348 GCA_027575125.1 Umimayanthus parasiticus | reverse complement strand
AACGCTATAAATCACTCGCAATATTCTGCGAGCAGACATATCTCATAATGCCGCGAAGAACTTTGTGCAAAGCAAATGTATAACTGAATCAGTTCCAGACTTTCGTTTATTAGAGGAAGAAGAGGAAAATATGTAATGAATATCTGACGCAAGCTGTTATAAGGGCGAAAATAATGAAAACAAAACATAATAAAAAATATTAATGGAATGAAAAACATTAGGAGTATAATTAAGAAAATTCGCTGAATCAAGGAATATATGTGCTTTTTATATTGAAGAATGAAATTTATTTATAATGTAACAGCACTTTTGCCCAAATTTTTAAAAGTGAAGAACAGTCCTAGGCTCAAACTCTTGCCAGACCCATAAGACATGCAAATTTTAAACTATGAATCTATGAATAAAACAAAGAACAGTTTAAGATCCGTTAAAACTTCTCGAACATGCTCGCCATGCCGCCGCAAACTTTGAATGGCACATTTTAGCCTTTGCCAAGTCATGAACTTTCACAAGAACTTTGGAAGCTAACCGTGCATACTTCAAAACTGAGACCCAGTTTGAACAAACAGGTTTCCTCTTTCCGCCTTCTTCTGTTGCCCAAGGGTGTTAATTTTCAATTGACTATAGCTTTTTTCCAGAGGTTGTATGACAAAAACAAGATTACCACGGCCAAACCTGAGATGTGCTGCTGAGCAGCATGAAAATGTTTGTTTTTGTCACAAGTAACATTTTAACTCGTAGTTCAGAATTGCCCGGATTTTGGAACAATGCGAGACTGGAATTGGCAAAAAAAAATCAAGCTTTCAGTTGACCACTATTATCTAGTTCTTGTTTAAGAAAGCGAATTTCGCTTCAATTCCCAGTTATTTATCTGTTTCCAGTACGAAAGAGATGGCTGGTGAAAACGTTATGTTCCGGTGTACATTTTAAACGTTTCATTGCAGTAGAAATATGAGGTTATTGTCCACAAACAATTTGATTTAATCAAGTTGTTTTACAAATATTCTATCCTGTATTTGTTTGATATTGAAACCCATCAAATAGCAAAATAAATAAAGTTTCCAGGAAATTGAAATGCATTACGGCAAAACAAATTCTTTCCCGCACCGTGATAATGGTATCGATTTTAATCGCAGTTTTTGTCATTCACTGTAAAAACGTTTCGCGCTGTACCAGACTTTACGTACTGTGAAAAGTTAATGTTCAGTTTACAAAGTTATTGTAGTTTAAGGTGTTTTTTGCCGTATGTGGTGGCCGAGAGGAACTCAGGCAGTCACGTAGAAAATATATATCGTATAACCTTGTAAAACTGATACTTGTTTGATGAGTGTATTACAAGCAAACGAGTTGAAAAGTACTGGGCAATGAATGATGGGGGAATGAATAAGCGAAGTGCCTACTTCCTTCGAAAAAACTGTTGCTGTTTTAAGGCCGGTTTCCACTTCGGCGAATTCGGCCGCGCAACCAAGCGATTGGCTATCAGGGCATGCGCAGCTCGAATCCAAGCTGAAAGCCAGCGTTTACTGGAGAACGCGCGGTCAGTTCTGGAAGTTGAATCAAGTTCAACTTTTTCGCGACCTGAATGAGCGAAAACCAATCAGTTTGCGTCTTTTCAATGCTAGAGCATGCGACCGTACCGGTTCGCGCGACCAAACTCGCAGAAGTGGAAACCGGCCTTTAGGAAACCAAATCTTGAGGAGCCACGCCGTCGCGAAAACTAAAAATTTAACTTACCACTTTCTATAAACACTTTGAACACTTTGTGGTGAGAAGCAAGGTAAGGAATGAAATAATACAGCAATCAACTTACCCATGAATTGAGCTTTTCTGTTTCTAAATTCATGAAATAAAAAAATGGACGTGCTCATCAAAAAGCTAATAAAAACCCTTTATCGTTAACATGACCAAAGTGTTTTATTCACATCGTGTCAAATAATCTCGACAGCTGGCACAGGCATTTTTATTATAATTGCAGGGACGTATTTTCATTGGCTGCTGTCTCCTATAATTTGAAGAAAAGTCTACTATTCAAAGAAGTCAGTTCTATGGAACACTAGCAGGTGAACTGACTTTTAAAGAGCTTTATTTACTTCTTGAAAACCTGTTCAGAAACTTATACTTCGTTTCAACAAAAGTGTTCTGTCTGGTGTTAAAGCAGAATAATTTGAACGCGATTATCTTTTTTGTTCATTTACCTTCTTCGGCTGTTGTTCATTGATTGTCTCAAATAATTCCAGTTATTCATTTTTCTTTTGTGTTAGGTTTTTCGGCATATGTCAGCAGACGGTTATTTGCCGCGGTAAGGGCTTCAGAGCGGCTACTTTCAATCGTTTTTAAAACTATCTTACCCTGGCAATTTTGGTGCTGCAGATAATTAGGGGAGGGGGCATTCTTCCCACTGTAATCTCCTTATAATTGGCCCTAAGCTAACAGGGATCGGCCGATAAAGAACCAATGCAGATTATGTGGCAAGCCTGTCAGGCCTTGGTTGGCCAATCTTCCACTCAATGGATTATTGAATGATTGTTGAAACATCAAGAGTTAGTAACTCCCGGCGCGAATTTGGATTGGAAGAGCTTTCAGATAGAAGAGCAAGTACGACACAGAGTAGACAAACTCTCAAGAAACCTACACTGCCAGAGCTTCTGATGCCAAAGGCGGTTACAAAGATAAGGATGTGGAATGTAAAAGCCATGTATCAAGCAGGCACAGAAAACACTTATCAGCTGGGAACCAATTAGCTCTAGAATAATTACAGCCCAATTCAAAACAAAACACCATAGAATCAAGCAGACATCATACAGTATTCCCACATAAAGAAGTGCACAAGGCTATCTAGGTTTCCCCTGACCAAGTGATTGGAAACCAGTATTAGCAAGAAATTCGGGGAGAACCATAGTAGATGTTAGGGCCAAACACGGGGCGGATGCAGCGTCGGATCACTACTTATGCCCTGTCCACACGTATCCGGATATTTTTGAATCCGCAACTTTTTCTTTCCGGATTCGCCTTTCGTCCACACGCATCTGGCGAATTCGCATGTGAATCCGCAACGTTTTGAATCCGCTCTCCAAAGTGGAAATTTTTACGAAATCCGCAAACAGTTTGGAACCGTGTGGACGGGCGAATCCGTATATTTATGAATTCAATGACGTGGACAAGTCGGCTCTAGTCTTCATCGCGTGAATATTCAATATGGCCGCCGAACGGAATATCGTCACGTCTCTTCTTCTTGTAATTATTTCAAGCCTGATGGTGCGTGTTAAGGTAAACTTGGCTATGTTTAGAGTTCATTTCAGTTATGATCACAAACGACGACTCGATATTCTGGGTCTGCCTTTCCTTTATCATTTCTCTTCGGTTTCTTTCCCGAAAGTGACATATCCAAGTAATAATTAAAAGCGAAAGGTTTTACAGTGACAAAACAAATTTGCCGCCAAATTCGCATATTATACTAGACGCGCTGCTTTACGCATGCTCTATTTACAATATTCACAGAGGAGTACCTGTTTTACAGATATTAAGTGCTGCAGGACATGCAGGAAGAGGATGAAGATGACATCAGTGACAACCTGGAGTCCTACTGTCCTACTGGCATAGTACCTAGCAAATATGGACTAAAGCTTGCGAAGAGGTTGTTGGGAAAAAAATGATAGCACAAGCCCTGGATAACAGCCAAAACACTTGAGAAAATGGAAGAGAAGAAGTCAAAAAATTTCTGCTTAACAGAAGTAACACAAGAGCAGCGAAACCCCTAGCACAGAAACAGTATTCACAGGTACATAAAGAGGTTCGAAGGAGTGTAAGGCAAGACAAGCGTGGATAAACCGAGGATCCAGCTAAACAGGTACAAAAAGCAGTTGCGCAAGGAACATGAGAGAACTTTATGACACAACAAAAAGCTAGCTGGAAAATGCAAACAATCTTCTAGGCCAGTACAAGACCAGTAAGGGAAAATCCTGACGAAAAAAGAAGACCAACTGAGTAGATGGGCAGAACACTTTGAAGACCTACTTAATAGACCAGCTCCAGCAACACAACAGATATACCACCAGTAGATAATCCACTACCTATAAACTGTAACACTATAAACTGATGCAAGCCTTAGAAGCAGCCCTCTATACATCAGCGGATATGTTGTGGAAAACTATAGAAAGAATTTGGGAAGACGAGAAAGTGCTAGAACATTGGAAAGAAGGTTTTCTAATTAAGTTGCCGAAAAAAGGCGACCAAAGAAAATGTTACAACTAAGAGGATTTATGCTCCTTTCAGTGCCGGGAAAGGTTCTTAATGGAATAATACTGAAAAGACCGAAAACTGTAGTAGACAAGAAGCTGAGGGGAACATAAAGCTGGGTTTTAACAAGAAAGATCATGTATAAACCAAATAACACTGAGAATCATTATTGAACAATCGCTAGAGTGGATTCGTCTTTGTATATACCTTTTGTCGACTTTGAAAAGGAATTGGACAGCCTCAATCGGGAATCTTTCTGGAAATTAATGCGGCATTATGGAATACCTAAAAAATTTATTGCAATGGAATGTCTTGCAAAGTATTGCATGAAGGCAGCCTTGAAGCAAAAACAGGCGTAAGACAAGGCTGTTTGCTGTCCCCCTTCTTGTTTCTGCAAGCTCTGGACTGGATAACGATTATAAGAGAAAGTACAAAAGGAAGACGAAATGGCATTCAGTGATCCGTTATGGAACTAGTTGGAGGATTTGAACTTGCCGATGATGTTGCTTTAGTCTTACTAGCGCATAACTACAATCAACGCAAGAGAAGACTACCCAGGTCGAGGAATCAGCAGGAAAGCTCGGCCTTTCAGTTAGCAAGGGTAAAACAAAGTCCGTGAGAATGAGCACCACCAACGACAATCTCATAATGTTGGAGAATGAAGCCATCGAGAATGTTTCATCATTTACTCGCGTACCTGGGAAGTATTGTTAGCACCAACGGAGGAGGATGTTAAAGCCAGAATAGGAAAGGCCAGAGCAGCATTCAAAGTCTGGGAAAATATGGAAATGTTCCTAGGGACATAACATTATTGACCAAAGTACGAACGTTTAATACTTATATGCCAAAGCTGTCTTACTTCATGGATTTAAAACTTGGGGAACTTCAAGGACAATCTTAAAGAAAGTCCAAGTATTCAGCGACATGTGTCTTAAAGAATTCTGAAAATATGGTGATTGTAAACCATCAGAAATGAAGACCTGTGTGAGAGAACGGGCAAGAACCAACTAAATGTTACCTCAGCAGTAGGATATGGGCATGGATCGGCCACGCCCTGTGAGACCAAAAGAAAACATCACCAAACAGGCTCTGGTATGGAACCCATTGGGAAGGCAAGGCCGAGGAAGACCTAGGCATACATGGAGAAAAGGGATGGCGGCAGAGGGCCACAACTTGAAAAGACTGGAGAAGATGGCCCAAAATCGTGTTAAATGAAAACTAATTGTTGATGGCCTATGCTCCGCCACGGGGTATAGAAGGGCGATGATGATGATAACTAGAAAGAAACTATTCATGACATTATGAGAAAGAAAAGGTAAAAAATTGAATCGTGAAGGAGATGATCTTTCCAGGAAGCAATTTTAAGACAACCTCCTTCATTCGCCGGAACTTGGCCGAATCCATTGATTTAATATTGATATTAAAGTTGTATAATGATAAAGTCTAAGATAACGAATTACTGAAGATCGTGTAGAAATGACGTATTACCAGGCAGAATCCTTGATGGTGAATCAGTGGTAGTTAATTTGGAAGATTATTTTCAAGGTGGGGCAAGTACTGGACTGTGATCCAAAACGTAATAGGATTCACTGGTCTTTGCCCACAATACGAAATGGTTCAGTAGATGATTTAACTAGTAGGAAAGTAATCAATTGTAATAGTTCGGACATACAATTGATGGATCCTAATATGTGTGGATAGTATTGCGTTAACTTTAATATATCATCGAAAAAATCCATGAAAGCCATATAGATGATATAGATTTGGACTTTCATTTTAGTATATTATGGAGTTTTTACTCAGAATTTTGCTGGTCATATTATGTAATTATAGTCTACACAAACACTAACATTGTTTACGACAATAGAAATTGAAGAAAAAAAAAAAAGTTTCGAAACAATAAGAATAACCTCATGAAAATAGCTGGAGAATGTGTCGGAGTTGGATATGGTTCGAGGAAGTCTGAATTCGCCAAGGCAACAAAGAGACAAGGTGGAAGTGTGTTACCACTAGAGGGTGATAATGTTGCTTTTACCGCTCCTCGCGCGATCGGCGGTATAGCTGTCGCAGCTTCTATAAGATTCAGTAAAGAAACCAAGAGTTTTGGAGCGTTGAGATATTTTGCAAATAAAATAAGGATAAAGGATCCAGAAAAGGCGATTGAAATATCATTATGATAATTATAATTATAGGCCGGACGTATTTACATTTGAAAAGCACTTTTGCCTTGTGGGGCATATGAATAGTCAAAAAGGGGAAAAGTATATACTCCTTGTCTTTATACGAAAACTTATAATTTTGGGGGTAAGATTGAATGTTCTAAAAGTTTTCAGGATTTGAACCTCAAATGCTCTTGAACTATTCTTCAACATAACTGTTAGTATTGGGTGTGCATCTCTTATAAATTTTTCATTACACTCTATTAATTCGCAGCTACACCATGGCCGAGAAGAAAAAATGATAATAATTATAAAGACAAACTATTTTTAAACAAAGTTGTACATTCACAACACTATAGGCGATGTTACACTGACAAAAATTAGCCGAATAAACAAGCCATTTCCATGATTTTGTGCAGTATCCAAAATAGAATTTTTTCGCTATTCCTCAGCCTCGGATATGGCTTCAACATGATATTAAATTTATTTAATCAATTTTCAGCCGCATTTTCTTATAAAAAATTATAAATAAAATGAGATGACCAAATTAAATAAGCTAAGGGAGTAGCTACAGGAATTAACAGAGACAACTAAATTTGACGAAGTATAGTCTTATCGATAAAATATCTTGGAAAGACAAGCCTTAGGGTACCACACTTGTTTGTAATATCATTAAATATGAAATATGGGCCAAAATTTAAAAAAAAAAACCAAGAAGCAATTCGGTGAAGAAAGAATCTGGTAGACGCAGTTATCAGATGAGTTACATAAACCCATGAGGCGTAAATTGGGGATGGAAGCGAAATATTAGAGAGTTTAAGCAAGAAGGATGCAAACGCCAACGAGATCGTTACAAACAATAGACTTAATTGCAGAATACAATCACTTCACGTGGGAAAGCAACCAGTTGGGCCTGGTTGTTGGAAAGTCGTTAACCTATCGCTAATAGGGTTACTAGTTTAAAGATTGATTTTGAGCTACCCTTCTGGGTTTAGGTAATTGGGTTTCCTTGGAGTATACTTCAGTGATACTTTAGTAAGACCGGAAGTGTTTCTAGATAAAATAATCTAACTTAAAGGTTTGTCTAACTCAGGGCTAAATTCAGTTCCGGACCCTGGCCATCTTTCCGTCGTCGTCTGTAGGAAACAGAACGTGAAAAGCTCAGTTTTGGAGTTTTATTGAGAACATGAACGTTGGAGTATGAATCGTTTTATTCTTCGTGCTGCCTAGAAAATGAAGCTTCTATTTTTCCCACTCACACACCTTCATATAAAACAAAAATGAAACGAATGAGTTATACTGACTAACAAGAAAAATGAAAACACAGCAGCCGTCTTCGCTGTCGTTCACACCATATCTGCTTAAGTTCCCTAATGCCTTTGTTTATAGTCTTTGTTTTGAAATCACAAGCAACTAATTTTGCCTACTGCTCAGCTACAAGTTGCACGATCTCAACAGTGAAGAGACAAAGGGTTCATTCTAGAAAAAGGAGTGTAAACATGAAAAACAAGACACGTTTCGAATAGAAAAGAAGACAGAAAAGAATATACGAGCTCTCATAAAATGGAAAAGTTTCAGTTCAACTCATGGATTCATTTAAATGTTATAAAAGGTACGAAAATTAAATAAGATATGTAATATATAAAGGAGTCATACTTACGAACATCTTAATCGTTTTGCGTTGGAAATGATAGGCGCCAAGAACAATGAATATTATTAGGCCAAACAAAACAATATGTGTGTTCCCGGTTAGGTGCTTCTTAAAACTAGGGTAGGCAGGTATGATTATATTTTTGAAAGAATTTTACTTGCCTGAAGTGCATTTTATAATGTTCAACAGAATTGGAAAATCAACATTTTTTAGCCTATCACGTGGTGCCACAGCTAGTTGCTCATTCATTTTTATTGGCTAACAGTTTGATATTGGCTGACGTGTTGTCTGTAGCACGCGAACGTTACAGAAACAAAAACTGAAAACATTTTCCTGCAAGAATCAATTGTAAAAATCCAAAAATGACAATAAAGAAATCAGGGTCGGCGACCTAAACTGAGGGACGGTTGGTAACCGGAAACACGCATATTTTTGTGTTTCGACTTACCTATAGATCGTTTAACTATCTAAAAATACTTATAATTAACATAATGCACTTTATAGAAGCCTATAAGGCTACATGATAATAAATAAAAACCCCAAGAGGAATAGCTGCTGAACACCACGAAAACACAGTTAGTCAATATAAATATAGTAGATTCAACACAACAATTAGCAGCAATTATGATATCGATTCGTCTTCGCCAAAACTGCTAAAATTTGTTTAAATATATTAAAGGCAAAAAACCTGGTATAAAAATATGGATAGATCATCTTCCGCTTGCGACTCGTAGGTGAAATTAGCTAAACTATATGCAAGTTATATAGTCCGTCAGCTGAAAGCCAAAAAATTCGATTTAGTGCTCACTCACGGTGACCAAATATAAATGTTATCACGATATTCTTCAGTCATTTAGAATTAAAAAACAAATGATAGCCATTCTAGATCGGTAGCTTTCATTCTAGAAACCATGTTTGAGAGATATCACATTCATCAAGCAAATTCCGCCATCTTGTCACTGTGTCGAACGCACTGCGTGGATGCAATCTCCATCTGAATTTTCATATGATTCACGAAAACAAAAAGTGTTGTAATGCTGTTAGATGTGAAATAAATTGCGAAATTTCTTATATGTCTTTTGAATCCATGCATTAATTTGTGACGAAAACACAAACTCTGTTTAAACTATAATTTTTCAGCATTTTTACTTGATGGCTGAAACCTGCTCAATTTGTGACAAGACAAGAATTAAATTAACAGAATGTAGGGGCATTGAATTTTAGAATACTTTGCGCAAAGCAACTGCAACTCGTTCTTTCTAAGGGTACTTTTGACAGTGATATCTGGCAAACACTACACACTGAAACGGTGATAAGGTTACATATGAAGTTATCACGATGCTCCTGGTATAAGTCTTTGAAGTCTTTGTACCAGCAAAACATCATCACATCAGTAGCGTTAAAAGAGAAGAAGAAAGTTTAGCAGTTAAAGGAAGACTTTTTTCAAACGAAATGCGAAGAAGACAAGTACTTAACTTCCCGGAATATGTAACATGGTGCAGGCACTTCGAACAACTTGTAAGTGATCTAAAGGAGAAAGGGAGCAATTTGGCAAAGTTTTAGCTAAGTTCTTTCAGTTGGAACTCTCTGAAGTGGCATTGAACTTAGTCTTTGCTGCGCGTACAGGAAATTGGGAACTATATTTATCATGTGTTGAAGAGGTGTTACCATAGGCATTCTCGTAAGACAGCCAGAAATACGCGCGTTATCCGAGTACAATTTATTGACGACATACACAATCTACACGGCATGGCTTTCATGAACGGTGAATTCGCAGTGCAAATGAACAATACAAACCCATTTGGTCGTAACGAGGCGGACATAACTATTGGGAATACTATCAAAAGAGACTGCAAGACAAAAGGGGGATTCGGGAAATCAGCAAGAAAGTTCGGCAACCTAAAGATGAGTTCTCAGTGCTTCACGGAGAAATTCTTACAAGAAGATGCCTAGAGAACAGTTAAGGCGTGTTCGCACTAGAGACACAAGCGCAAGGACATTCACACCAGCGACGCAGGCAAAAATGGTTTTGGCTTTGCGTCTGCGTCACCTCCAGCAACACTTGGAAACTATTGACGCAAGCGCAAACGCAAGCGCTAGATGTGCGTCTGCGTCAAGTTACATTCACACTTGTTTTTATTGCCCTTTCGTCTGCGTCTACGCTTCCGTTTGCGTCGCTAGTGTGAACACGCCTTTAGCATTTAACAGCGACTAGCCTGCGTGGCCAGGTGTTCTTTGCTTTTTTACCTTGGCTTTTTTCCGCCGGGGCATCGAGTAATAAAAGTCATCTCTCCGCACTGTCTTTAGTGTTATGTGAAGAAATTTCGTATCTTATTCGCATCCCGAGCTTGGGCTACCTGTGGTTCGGAATTCAATCTACAATACCAACCACGACGTATCGGAAGGAACGTTAATCGTTAACTAAGAATCAAAGCAACTAGTGTCCAGTAACGTTTATGAGTAGCTTGTTATACCTTAATGAATCCTTAAGCTGGTTCAGTACCTAAATCAACGGCTCTCTGGGAACGAGGTTGGCGCTCTGTGTGAAATTGTAATACTCTCTCGCAATATTGTATAACTTGTTATAGAATCAGGTTTGTTCTTAGCACGTTTTTTAGTTTTTCAGCCTAACATTCTTATCACCTTCTCAAACGAGTTTATCCAGTCTAGGGTAGGACAGGAACGTCGACGAGAACGTTACAAAACAATAGACTTAATTACAGCCGAGAATACAATGACTTCACCTCCTTTCCATCGTTTTCCTCAGTAAACAGAACGTGAAAAGCTCGATTTGGGCTTTATATGTATATTTTTTAGGGCACCAAATTGGCCTATAATCTGTATTTTCTTAGGTTTAGAGTTCAGCTCAACTTTCGCCCCCCCCCACCCCCCTCCGGCCCGTCATATTTTCCGAGAGTCCCACTCCTGGGAATTTATGGGTGAACAAACAAAGCATGAATCATTTCAAGCTTCGTGGGGCTTCAGGATTAAAGTTTCTTATTTTCATGTTCACACAACTTCACCCAAAATTAAACAGAAACAAATGAGTTATACAAACAAGACTGAAAAGGGAAAACACGAAGTTAAAATTTTAGTAGCCACCTTCGTTGACGTTTCCGTCTTAGTTGCGTAGGGTCCCTAGTATTCTTCAAAGAAAACTTCGAAAGCAACCATCAAACGACCAGCACATTCTCAAATCTCTCCCCAGTCCCCTTCCTCCAACTCCAACTGTCTCTATAACCTCCAATGCGGACGCCTTATATCTTTTGCCGCGTCTACACTGGGGTATTTGCTCTGATAAGAAGACTGCAGGCAGATGTGTTGGAGGCTATATATACCATCCGTTTGAACAATCAAATACCTTCAAAGTTCATTGCAGTTTGGTTCGCGAAAAGTCCGAGTGTTTGCATATCATCATCAGCTGTATGAATCTGCTTTTCTCGTGCGGGCTACAGTTACGCACGGTTTGAACGGTGTTTTCAGTTTTACGTATGTGACTTCGTTGGACACCCACAACCTATATATCAGTGGAAAACTTATTTCAAACTGTTCTTATCTCGTCAGCAACGAAATGAACATTCGAGAGAATTCTGGAAGAGTCTTCTTAATTCTGAGCTGGAATTATAATCAGGGCCAATCATTCATAATACCGAATAACTTTTTAAACGCATTCTGATCCAATTCTCATGGGGATTCGAAGTTTGAAAGGGTTCACACGTTAAATACGTCATTAAATACGCCACTTGCATAATATCTACTCACTTCTAGTGGTATTATATCAAAGAGTAAAGCTTCGCCAAGACGAGCAAATTTCTGCGACAAATTGTTATGTAGCTTTTTTTTACTATTCCTGTACTGTTCATGGGAGAACTTGAGAAATTTGATGTGCGCAAAGTCACGTGCCGCAAGCCCTGGCGTGTTAACTTTTTTACGGTAAATGCAGGGGCGGATCCAGGATTTTCAAAAGTGGAGGAGCACCAATGAGCTTTCTATTGGGGTCTGGGGGCATTCCACCCCGAAATTTTTGAAAATTTGAGTCTCTAAAATGGCCATTTCCAGCGTTTTGAGACAAATTTCGTACTCGTTTAATACTAATTTTTGCTAGTAAACTTCGCTTTTGTAAAAAGAAAATCCAGAAAGGCGGGGCACAGGCCCCCCAGGCCCCCCCCCTGGATCCGCTCCATGTGTATAAAGTTACGAGAGGTAAAACTGGCGTGCTTGCTTTTTCTAGTACTGAAATATATCACATTCAACTTGGAGAGAGAGAGAGGGAAAGAGAGAGAGAGAGAGAGAGAGAGAGAG
>JAOBRH011333474.1:0-10029 GCA_027575125.1 Umimayanthus parasiticus | reverse complement strand
GACCAACATACGTCCTCTGGTTTCCTCTAGGACAAACAACACCAGCTAGTGAATATCGTGATCATATGACTCCCCCCACCCCCCCCAGACCAACATACGTCCTCTGGTTTCCTCCAGGACAAATACCACCAGCTAGTGAATATCGTGATCATATGACTTCTTCGCTTCGAAAAGAAAACGATGCAATAAAGAAAATATACCAGTTTCGGAATTACATCACAGTTTGTACCTACTCATGACCATGTACTGTTCGTTCATGTAAAATTAGCAATTGCAACTTTGCTTTCTGGGACCATTTCAATGGGCAATTCCAGTCCTATTTTCATTTTTGGAGTGGTGAAGTGCTGTCACTGTTTTCTTTCTCTTGCTTCCACCGGGGCGAACAACGACAGCTAACGAATGTCGTGATTAAATGACACCCCGCCCCCTTTCCTTCTTCCAACAAACCACTCCCTCCATTGTTCTTGGTTTTTTCCTCAAGTTTTCTGCAGGAAAAACAATACCAATGGCTATCGTGATTATAAGAACCTCCCCCTCCCCCCAACACACTTGATAACAAACCACTCCCTCCACTGAAGTAGCGCCCCGTTATCACTGCTATTCTTTTATCAACCTGGTTTCCTCCAGAACAAAAAACAGCCATGGATATCATGATTACGTGAAAACAACCTACCTTGCTTACTTTCTTGACAAGGTGAGAAATATCACTGACTTTGTCCTTGGGAGCTTTCTTGACTGCGATCTTTAAGGCAAGAATCGAACCACTTCAGTTGCAGGTAAAAGGTGTATTACAAGTCATTCAGCTATATCCTACAAGTTAATAACATTTTCGGAGACAGGTTTGGACCAAAAAATGTCTTTTCTTCCAATGTCAAAGCTACGATAGTTTTTTTTTAAATAATGGAAGCCGTTCAGTAAACATGCAAAGATACAACAATCAACGAACTTTTGCTCAGATTTTATGTTTATTTTTTTCAATCAATCAATCAAATTATTATAGATAACCATCAAGAAGATTACAAAAACTAGCTAACAGAACGTTGTTTAAAACAGCAGCATTTGCATATGGTACATGCACATAAATAGGCTTTTGGAATTTCAGTACAGCTAAATTACGGAAATGATCTCCAGGATGGAAGGTAGTTCAAAAGAAAACTAGGGCTTATATTTTGAGCTACCTTAATGGAGCTTGATTATTCTTTGAGAACCAAGAGGTAACATATGTATAATCATTCTGATTGCCTTAAACAACAATAAGTAAATATAAGTATAAATGAAACATAACTGAAGATACAAATTACAGTACATGCAGTATAATTTATATCAATTAATTACAAATAGATTTATTAATAATTTATATTAAATAAGTACAAACAGATTTATGAAAGAAATAACAAGACATCTTTCTTTCCCTTCAAACTGTACATGTACCCAGATCATTAAGCATTTGTCTTCTCACAATAAGCACTTACCAGTACTTGTAAGCTTCTGAATATCAACGTTATCGACAATAAAATTTCAACTCCTCAATTCACTCTTTCAGTTAAGTAAAACATGTTGTCATTTGATTTACTGTAACTTCATCTGTACTTGTGGCTTTTTAGCTACTCCTTAATCACTTCAACACACATTTGAGGATACGTATACATACGTCCAAGCGATCTTTCTCAATTGATGCAGTTCCATATTCTAGTAAATATTGTATTGTACAACGTTTTATTGCTCAGCAAATCAGAGCAAACAGCTCTCAACACAGCAGTTTCAAACTTGTCATTCAAAATCTTACCAAAGTGGCCGGCTTGTCATTCGAGGAACTTGCACCAAATCCGTTGGTCGTCTCTCCACCCTAAAATAGATGCAAAGAATGAGAAAAATATTCACTATTAAAATAGTAAAAGTTTATTCAAACGAATCGACATGGTACTTGTGACCACTGGTTCACGCACTCATCCAAAGAAGCCTGGGTTCAAGCAGTAACCTAAAGAGACACTTTTCCCTTCACTTACGTGATGAAGAACCAAATATAGCCAAACACAGAACACAACTATTATGCCAACTCAGCTTTAATTGATGATCCACCCCTTACCAAGATGCAGTAACTTAATCATTACCCTTCTACATATGCAAACCTATTTGTCAATCGTCCAGTAGAGGTCTATTGCTCCTTATCAGCTCTATTTTAACAGATTCGCCACAATTCATTAACTTGTGTAACTGTAACTGGTAACTGTTCATTACAAGTCTATTACTTCCTACCAGCTCTGCTGATGATCTACCACATATCAACATCACAACCCCAATTGTCAACCTTTCATTACAAGTCCACTGCTCTTTGCCAGTCCTGCTTTGACTGATTCTCCACCATTTATTAACTTGTGCAACTGTAACTGTTAATCGTTCATTAAAAAACTATTGGTCCTTACCAGCACGTTTTAACTGATGATCCACCACCAATCAAAACGTGCAACACTAATTGTTAACCATTCATTACAAGTCCACTGCTCTTTGCCAGTCCTGCTTTAACTGATTCTCCACCATTTATTAACTTGTGCAACTTTAACTGTTAATCGTTCATTACAAGTTAATTGCTCCTTACCAGCTCTGCTTTAACTGATGAACTACAACATATCAACATATACAACCCTTTAACCATTCCTTACAAGTCTACTGCTCTTTACCAGCCCTGCTTTGACTGATTCTCCACCATTTATTAGCTTGTGCAACTGTAACTGTTAATCATTCATTAAAAAACTATTGGTTCTTACCAACACGTTTTAACTGATGATCCACCACCAATCAACACCTGCAACACTAATTGCTAACCATTCATTACAAGTCTACTGCTCTTTATCAGCTCTTCTTTAACTGGTTCTCCACTATTCATTAACTTGTGCAACTGTAACTGTTAATCGTTCATTGCAAGTTTATTGCTCCTCACCAGCTCTATTTTAACTGATGAGCTACCTGCACATATCAACACGTGCAACCCTAATTGTTAACTGCTCATTACAAGTCTACTGCTCTTTACCAGCTCTTCTCTAACGGATTCTCCACCATTCATTACTTTGTTCAACTCTGTAACTGTTAATCGTTCATTACAAGTCTATTTATTGCTCCCTACCAGCTCTGCTTCAACTGATGATATACCACATGTCAACACGTGCAACCCCAGTTGTTAACCATTCATTACAAGACTACTCTCTACCAGCCCTGCTTTAACTGCTGATCTGCCGCACATCAAGATATGCAACCCTAATTGTTACCCATTCAGTAGTGGTTTATTGGTCCTTACCAGCTCTGCTTTAACTGCTGATCTGGCACACATCAACATATGCAACCCTAACTGTTACCCATTCAGTAGTGGTTTATTGGTCCTTACCAGCTCTGCTTTAACCGCTGATCTGCCGCACATCAACATATGCAACCCTAATTGTTACCCATTCAGTAGTGGTTTATTGGTCCTTACCAGCTCTGCTTTAACTAATGATCCACCGCTTATCAACATCTCATTGGCATCATCAACCTAACAAAAACAGTCTCGAGTTTTGAATTTCTTTCCTAGTTCTTTTGGAAGGCATAAAACAACCTGGTGTTTCTTCCAATTGCCAGATTATAGTAAAATGATATGCTACAAAAGAACTGTCAAACTAGATTCCCGCTGCAGGGCAGTTGAAAAAGAAAATTGAAATCACATTCAAAATGGTAAACTTTGGGTAAAACGTCATTGTTTCAGAAAACACCTACACAAAGCAACTATTGGTTTGCTTACTTTCTTTACGATAGAAGTCAAGGTTGGCAGGGAGATGGACTGCATGTATACAAAACAAACACCACAAAAGAACCATGCTACTCAGGGCACCAAGTTCACAAGGAATGGACTAAAAGTACAGTAAAAGGCAACTGCACAGAAGCACCTGTGAGGAACAAAGACTGTTGGCTGTGTTGCTGTGTTCCCATCCATTTGAATAAAAGCTTACGTAGAAGTGACTCGTACATTACGTACATGAATGGTTCTTAAAAGCCTATGAAGTTTACGGAAATTCGATAAAAATAATTTTTGAAAACACAGAAGAGTCAGCTAGCTTGGTATTGTTCATGTCCCACACCTATCTTAATTCCAGTTTGAAAATGCAATTAAGTCGACAGTCAAAATTCAGACAGACAATCGTGTTTATTGACAGGCCTCTGCCCGTCCCATACATGTACGTCCTCATTGTACAACGTTACCTTCGCTCTGATCTCAGGACACAGTTCGTTGAGCTCCTTCAACTCTTTCCTGTCAATAACAACAGGATCAGTGGCATCTGCCTTGCCTTTACCCTTCGATTTAGAGTCTGCCTCTGCTACTCGTTTCTCCAAATTGTCTATTCGCAGTTTGATGACATTTAGAGCCTCGTTAAATGAATCCTTAGCTTTATCAAACTTTGACAGATAAGAGTGGCACAGCCCAATGTTATACAAACTGTATAACCAGAGTCAAGGATTCACAATTCAAGCAGTGATGACAAAAGTTAACAAGTTATTTCTTTGATTCGATTTCTGATTGATGGTAGATTCTAGGTGACAAATACAGAAATATTCTTCGTTTCAAATACTTGCAATATTGATGTCACAGTTAAAAAAATATTTTGTGTGGGTCACACAGGTTCCTCTGGTTACCTCCTACCAGACCAGTACTATGTGGAAAGATAAATTTAGGAACCTTATTCAGACTTCCCTTAATTTGCCACTGATTACATTTAATGTTTCAGCCAAAATAATGCCATTTAGGGGTTTTATTAACTGTTTTAAAATGCTCCTAAAACAAATACCTACATCTGATTTATTATCAATATACTACTGTAAAGCAGTGGGTACGTGTTACGTTTGGAATGCAGCAAGGACCACGCATCTCACAATACGTCATACAAAGGATACGTCTCTGCTAAGAGTCTGTCATCTGACTCCAAATGCTTCCTTTGGAGTTCCAGACATTTTACCAAGTCTGCTATCGCATCTTCAAATTGTTCTAAAGTAGATATCAATTACAAAATCCAAAATATTTATGTTGTCAAGTTGATAAAGTTAAGAGCGAAGTGGTGAGATGAAAAGGGGAAAACAAAAGCAAGAGACTGGTCATATATGAGCAGGAGAACAGACAATTGTCTCAATGTTGAAAACTACACGTACAGGTCCTAACTTTTTACATTATGTAAAAAAAAACTTGGAAATCAATTTGATAGCATGTGAATAATAGTTGCAGCTACATGTTTACAAGTATTAATTAAAAAAGGTTGTGGAAACAAGGAATTATCATTACAGTAGACATTACATCTTCGCATTATTGTTGGCACTTGTAACATGGTTAGACCATACATATTCAATTTCACCAATACTTTATGCATTTTGAAAATCTGGAACTCTCCACAAGTTGCTCCAACTAGAAACATAACTCTTGAAACCTTTTCCAAAATGCATCAAGTTGATTAAGTCTTAGGTAAATTCACTTAGTATTGACCTGGATTTATTCGTACAAAGACTCTTGACCTACTAGACTATCTGAGCAACGGTTCTTATAGTAAACTACGAGAAATACACATGAAAGCACAAAGGAAAATCAGGGTTTTTTTTATCTTATGGGGTTTTCCAACAGCAACGCCATTCTATATACTTGTCAAAGCAACTTCTATATACTTGTCAAAGGCTTCCAAGAAAAAAACATCCCAGGACTCCCAAGAACTATACAAGCCTCACGGCCCTTCAACAAATTAGGAGGTTACCTTGCTCCATCTTAATCTCTCCCAGCTTGAGGTGGCACTGAGCAGAGTGAAGATCGGCTTCTTTACCTTCTTGCCTATAAATCAGAATGGTTAAAAAGTTATATTCATAGTGATAAAACTATCGAGCTATATAAAAACCTAAATACTCCAAACCACTTTACAATAGTGTTTCAAGGAAATAAAATTTACAATGCAAAAAAACGTTTTTTGAAAAATAAAAGCTATCAAACTTTAACCTAAATACGAATTGGTTGCACAGGGACCGCAGAGCAACTTTGAGATGGGGGGCGCACCATTAGTGACTGAATATTGGGTGAGCTCAACACTCTTTTTCATACTAACTCTTTATAATTTCAAAAATATTGGGGGGGCACGTGCCCCCCTGCCCCCCCTCCTACTTCATAGTCCTGTTGCAGCTCACATACATGTATTGTACTCAACAAAACTCTTCCAAACATTGTAAAATGTTGTACGGACTATAGTTTGGAAAAGATGGTTAAACAGCCAATAATGAAATTTATCTAGGAAAATGAATACAAATTTAAAGTAGTTTTACAACATAAAAAAAAACCAAAAACAACCCTTTAGGAAGCTTATATGTCCCTGTCCATCGCAAGCTTTTGCATTGTTGGTAACACTAGTTACCAAGGGCGGCTGCAAAGCACAATTGTTACCTTTCAAAAATAACCCTTGCCAAATCAAGGATCTCCCAGGCAAGTTGAATATTTGATACTTCTGTTGGTTCCTGAATAAAATAAGACAGAATTACTCTACAGAAGAATTGTTGTGGTCTTGATACTCCAGGATTACAACAAGTCAAGATGCAATGCAGAAATGTGATAACGAAAACCAAAACTCCTCAAAAGAATAATAATAAATAACAATGGCACAATTTCAGAAACCTTGAAACTATCAATTCATGCAGCCCAGTATGAAGAGGGAAAGCAACAAATTGAAATATTTATTATTTTTATTAGTCGAGTTGGAAGGTAAATGATAAATGACATAATGACCAGTCTGAACAAAAGTCAACAGGAGTCGTGTTAATGCAAAAATCGTGCATTTTATGCAAAGTGCTTCCAAGAAAATGCATTTTCGAATTTGCGATGCCTCCCTGGGATGCAAAAACAGAAACTTATAGTCTTATAGATCCAGTTTTATGGGACCCCTTCAAAATGTCTGGTGACTCCAAACCAGCAAGATCATGGAGTTCCAGAACTCAAAGCAAAAATGTGTAGCACAATCCCTGGTCAAATGACAACAGACAGAAACAGGAACACCCATTGGTAAATTTAGAAGTGTGTGAAAAAAACCTATCCAAGCTAGCCTCCATCGTTACCTCTTTATCTTCGGCTCCTTCAGATTGTTCCTCCCCCTCATCATTCATCTCCTGGTCGCCTCCATCCTCATCATCCTCTCCTTCCTCATCATCACCTCCTTCATTGTCATCATCTTCTTTATTACCTTCATCACCTTTACTTTCCTCATCACCTTCTTTGATATCTTTGATATCCTTGTCACCTTCTTTGATATCCTTGTCACCTTCTTTGCTGCCTTCTTTCTCAGTAGTATCAGTCTTAAAATACAACTTATATATATTATATATTGTATATTCTTATGTCCATACTGAAAAATATTGCAAAGCAGGATAGGCAGGTTGGGGTGGAACAAGAATATTGCACTGTTACATTATGACCAGTACTTACAGGCTTTTCAATCAGGTTGAATAGACGTTCAACACACACTACAGTCTCAAATAAATGCATATAATTATGCAATACATGTATGTACGTGGTTCATGAAAACAGACAGCTTGTGCATGTGCTTTCTAGCTTTTACCATATGTGTTGTATTTAATAGTAGTTGGTTCAGTTCATTAAATAATTCCCTTTGGTTACACTGCGCCAATTGCAAGTACTTCAGTGGTTGAGCTTCCCGATCTCCAGTGCACAACACCTTCTGCCCACTCTACCAGGAATGTGATACTTTTGCTAACACTTCCAAAATTCCTTTTGCTCTGGATTACTCTTTTTAGGCTTTTATTGACAATCTTTATGAATCATATCAATATTCTCAATTTTGGTTTTAGTGGGATTACTATTTCCTCCAACTACAGATTGCTTCACTCTGTTGGGTGCTATTAATTGCTTTCTCCAAAGTCAGATCTGAATCCAACTGTAGCTTTTCAGAGAGTTTCTGATCCAGCAATCCTACGACAACTCTATCTCTATTTAAATTCATTTCATCATGAAGTGTTCCAAACTGACAATGTTTGGTGATGTCTCATTTGCAGAACTAGGTTTAATATCAAGGAATCACTACGTGATGAGTGATTTCATCACCATATCCTGCCACATAAAAAATCACAACCTGCAAGTTTCTGCAGGTGCAAGATCCCTATTTGGACTAAGAAACTCAATTGTATCTTGCACTGTTTGCAGACAAAACAAAATTGTGAAAGTTCTGCCAAACCTCAATGTACAAACCTCTTTTGCTGATTGTTCAATGGTTTGCTTCTCCTTGTCACTGGTCTCTTCCTTTGCTTCTTCCTTTGACGATTCTTGTGATTTTTCCACAATTTCTTTCTTTTCTTCAGATGATGCATCTTTGTTCTCCATTGCAGCTTTACCTTCACCTTCAACTGGTTTTTCTGCTGAAGATCAATATTATTTTTATGAAAACTAAGTTTTACACAATTACAGTCTCTGTAAGATTGCTTACATGTAATTGTTCTATGTGAACAAGGCATATAACTATGGCACAGACCAAATTTTTTAGCTACACCCAGTAAAAAGAGCAAGATTGAAGCAGATTGTGCACTGCAGTCCATACCTAAATCTAGCCATTCATACGTACAGTTCAGATTGATGAAAGGGAATTATTCTCAATTTGCAGAAAAAAGAACTTGAAAAGACTGGTTTATGTCTTAAAAATTACTTTTAAAAAAGGAATATTTATTGGCTGAAATTCTTGAAAATTGGGACGTTTTGAAAGTCAAAAATCAGGACTGTCCTGATCAAACTGGCATGTACAAGGACAAGTATTTTGGATAACAAGTGTTCTTGTCAGCTAGCTGGGACTCTAAGTGTTCTAAGTAGCTGAAGAAAAAAGGGTGCTCCAGTTTACACATCATTAATCTTTCATTATTTAGGAATCTGCACTTTATTACATTACATTACAGAAGCCACCAAAAAAGGTTTGTGATGAGAAAATGGCAGGGTGCTGCACGAAAACAAAAAGGTAACCAAGGGTAAGATGACAGGGCACAGAGCCCTCTCCTTTTGGTCTAGCTAGAACACTGATCAGTACTCTTTACACAGTACTTTGAACTGGCCTTCTGTACATTTTCCAGCCAGTTTGACACTCATTACCCGTAGTCTGTTCAAAGAGTTTAATACATGTAATTTTGTGTTGCCATGCAGATTCAAGAATAACATACTGATAGCACGCGATCACTCCCAGTAAACATTCTTCACTGAAAATAGTTGTTTCAATCGATTGTTTCCTGAATTTCACCCTTGTAACATTCTGTGAACAGCTATTTGTGTAAAGACAAATGATTCCTACTGTAGTTCAATTTGTTACCTTTTTCCTCTGCATTTGTTTTATTGGCAATCATTGCATCAATCACATTCTTCAACACTTCCTCCTTCTGTTCTTTTGTCATTTCTTTAATCTCAAAGTTTTCTAGGTACAACAACAAAACATGTAGTGAATACCAAGTTCATGCCTGGTCATGATAAACAACCTCACAAGGCACTAACTCATGTCACATTGCAAGGAATTACATGCAATTATAACCTACATTCTAGTAAGGAGAGAGGAGAGAGGAGAGAGGAATGAAATTTGAACTTTAATTGGTGGGGTGAGAGGGTTAAGGAGTTAGCTGAAAGTTATGTTTAGGATATTTTGATAACAAGAAAATAATTCAGAACCTATGTACCTTGGTTTAGTCCTTCTTCAATATCAATATCGGAAGGGTCCTTCTCAGCAGCTGAAGGAAAAGATTTTAACACATTATTTCAGCGGCCTCCAGCAGTAATCAGAGGAACATGTACATGTACTGTACTAATCACTGAAGGAATCTTAATGAGATTAAAACATGGCAGCTCTTGCCAGAAGCATATAAGGAGATGGAAGTTGAGCTGCTAACTGAAAAAAGAAACATTATTTTAAACACTGGAGGAGTGGGGGGTGACCGGGAGGGGTCGGGAGTGAGCTGAATGGGGTGGGGGGAGGGAGGGTGACCTGGAGGGGTCGGGAGTGCGCT